>JBBPBX010014768.1:0-11471 GCA_038048925.1 Garcialebias charrua | reverse complement strand
TATATATATATACACATATATATATATATACACATATATATATATACACAGTATATATATTATATATACATATATATAATCTAGGTGTGTTTGTTCATAAATGAACCCTAATGTTTGTATACTGTACTTTTACTTTCAGATGGGCTTGACGAGAGTGTGGAGCTGTGCTCAACACCACCAACAACCTCTGTTGATGCCCAAACACAGTGGTTATGCCCAGGGATGGAGGACCACTCCTATTCCAGAGGGCCCACAGTCACATGCAGCATGAGTGCATCTTCACTTGCAATACCAGATTCTGCTGCAGACAGTATTTTGCAGACTGATGAGGACTATCTTTTGTACACAGGGATCCCACTCACTGAGTTTCATACACTTGTGTCTTGCCTTAAGCCATTTGCTCCTGCTTCCTCAACAATGCCTGTGGTGGACCAAATTCTAATTACCGTACTTTGATGAAGCTAAGACAGAACTTTGTCATGGCTGATTTAGCACGGCGGTTCAAAATCTCACAGGGTCAGGTCAGTAAGACTGTTGGAATGTGGATTGACATAATGTCAGAACAAACCAAGGACCTTATTCTATGGTTGTCCCGTGAAACAATTAAAACAACATTACCAACAGCTTTTAAAGACAACTTTTCAAACACAACCTGTGTCATTGACTGCACACAGACAGTTTTAAAGAAAGCTAAAAACTTGGACTCCAGAAGTGAATCATACAGTCACAACAATGCTAATAACACTGTGAAATATTTGTTGGCAGTTGCTCCCTCCGGATAAGTCATGTTTATTTCAGATGCTTATGGCGGTAAATGCAGTGACAGGTACATAACACAGAACTCTGGGTTTCTGACTATCTGCGTGCTGGAGATGAGGTGATGGGTGATCGTGGTTTCACAGTGAGGGACCTGCTGGAAGAGCGTGGTGTCAATCTACCGTAATCATTCCAGCATTCACACGCAAAAAATGCCAGCTGACCAACGAGGAGGTGACTCGTACACGTCGCATTGCGCATGCTCGCATTCATGTTGAGCGAGCAATAAGGCGCCTGAAGGTGGCCGAAAGTGGTACTGCACCCAAAAGTGCAAAAGTGAAAAACGACCACAACTCAGTCAAAAATTGGTCTAAAAATATGGAAAAAAATCCATATATAGGTCGTACTGGTGTATATTGGTATCCCTGGCAAAAACCTTCAGAAACTTCAATACATTCAAAACAGTGCAGCAAGGATTCTGTTGAGAGTTCGTAAATTTGAACATATTACACCCATTCTCCATAACCTCCATTGGCTTCCTGTCACCTACAGAATTCAGTACAAAACTGCTCTCATTACCCATCAATGCTTGCACGGCACTTCACCTGACTATCTAAAGGACATTCTTGCACCATATTCATCCACCCGGTCTCTACGATCACAGAACAGTAATTTCCTTCATATTCCTCGGACCAAGTTGAGGACCATGGGAGACCGAGCATTCTGTGTGGCTGCCCCCCGCCTGTGGAACTCCCTCCCTGACGACCTGAGAGCTCCACAGTCACTGGTTGACTTTAAAAGCAGCATAAAGACCTTTCTTTTTAAGCAAGCCTATTCTGCCTCCACATGATTTTATCTTTGATCTTAGCTGATATCATTATTGATTTTACTTGATTTTATCACTTGTTTTATTTTATTTATTTTTTAAGCAAGCCTAATCTGCATCCACATGATTTTATCTTTGATCTTAGTCGATATTATTATTGATTTTATTTGATTTTATCACTTGTTTTATTTTGATCTTTGCTTTATTACACTTTGTAGCACTTTGAGATTTTTATTAATGAAAAGTGCATTATAAATGGAATTCATTATTATTATTATTATTATAGGTTGCAGGCCTTAAAAAAACCATAAAAAGGTGCAACCTATACACCGGAAAATACAGTATCCAGCCCTGCTCGAACTAGCAAATCTTTTGGGCTGCAACTATTTTCACAAGCTCAATGTAAGCATTTTAAAATTATTTAATATGAAAATTATATTTAAAACATGAAAACTATTGAATTGTCAAGCAATTTTGACTAGTAACCTTTTTTTTGTAGATTGGCAAAAGCACCAACTACAGGTCACACAGAATAATTGATGAAATGCTGGAAATACTGGCCGTTGTGATCGAAAAGCCAATATTGGGCAATATTTCTCAGTCTAAAGTAGGGATGCGCGATATAACCGGTACACGGTATAAACAATATAAATTTAGCCTACGATAGAGATCTGTCTTCTACCGGCTAACCGCAAAATCAGAGTTGTCAGATTTAAAGGTATTGTGACATGATGTTGTAAATTTGCATATTTGTCAGAACATATACAGTATATCTTAGATCATTGAGTTTTTTTTTTGTTTTTGCAAAATAATTTATAAATATATTAAAATTTCATTCAAAATTATGGTAATTTTTTCTCTGGGATACGCCCCTAAAATTCGCGCATTTCCGCAATACGTCATCAGTGACGTGCCATCGGGAAGAAGGCAGAGCCTTGCCCATTTGTTTGGTGTGTTAACTGCTTGCCATACCGATTCATTTCCTGAAAGGTCGCTTCTTCTTTTTTGTGTAACTTGAAAAATGCCGTCACGTTGTAGCGCATTTGGGTGTTCTAATATCAGCAGTGAACAAGTGAGCCTTCCCAAAAGATGAGAAACTTTGCCTAGAATGGAAGTACAGTACTGTACAGAGAACTTGTGACCGATGGGTTCCTACTGAGAGTCCTATGTCTGCAGCGACCATCTTACTGCCGATCAGGTAACATCTGTAATTTCTTTTTATTCATGGAGGGTTTATTAATGAGAGTTTTGGATGATTTGCTGTTTAAAAAAGATATATCTCAGACGTGAACTGGACTGTCTGCCGATAGCTGCTCACAGACATTAAATTATGTCAGCGCGATCAGGTAACATCTGTAGTTTCTTTTTATTCAGGGAGAGTCTATTAATGAGAGTTTTGGATGATTTACTGTTTAAAAAAGATATATCTCAGACGTGACCTGGACTGTCTGCCGATAGCTGCTAACAGACATTAGCATAGATCCCCGAGTCAACACGAAGCGCTATTTATGTATTTTTAAATTATGTCGGCGCGATCAGGTAACATCTGTAGTTTCTTTTTATTCGGGGAGAGTCTATTAATGAGAGTTTTGGATGATTTACTGTTTAAAAAAGATATATCTCAGACGTGACCTGGACTGTCTGCCGATAGCTGCTAACATACATTAGCATAGATCCCGAGTCAACACGAGCTATTTATGTATTTTTAAATTATGTCGGCGCGATCAGGTAACATCTGTAGTTTCTTTTTATTCGGGGAGGGTCTATTAATGAGAGTTTTGGATGATTTACTGTTTTAAAATGATATCTCAAGACGCGATTGGACATGCTCCGCCATTATTATTTAAATGCGCGTTGGAGCGTGCCTTCCCGCTGTCACGTTTTGCGGAAATGCGCAGATTTTTAGGGGCGTGTCCCAGAGAAAAAACTACCATAACTTGGAATGAAATTTTAATATATTTATAATTTATTATGCAAAAACGAACAGAGCTGAATGATATAAGATATATATGTTCTGACAAATATGCAAATTTACAACATCATGTCACAATCCCTTTAATTGTTACTTTTTTTGTGTTGAAAACTGTGCGTAAGTGGTCTTTAAAGGTTCAGTATGCAGCTTTTTAACACGCTGGCACTTAGAAACATTTTGAGCAGAGACACGTTTCTGGTCCCTCCTCACTCAGCTCCACCTCACTCGCGCTGCAGCCTGGAATGCTCCGCCTCCTCTACATGTCCCGTTTCTGCGCTGCAATGTTCTGTGATTATGTGTTAATAAAACCTTCTAAAAAATAAAATAAAAACATGGACCACTGGTCCAGCAAAACAAAAACACCCTGAAACCTGCAGAGCTTCACACAGCCACGTTGGACATGATTTAATTCGCTCGTGACAAATTGATCCACTTCCTCATATCTGTCAGTGCAGGTCTGGAGGGGAGGAAGCGATCACTTGACTTTTGGCAAAAAAAAACAAAATAAAAGTTCAGAGCAGGGATGAAGAAGGGATATTTAATACATTTGTGTCACATACAAAACAGTTTTGCATCGCTTTGAAATTATTTCAACAAGAACCTGCGCGGCCGCTGCACGCTCGGGGCTCGCTGCAGGCTGACAGGCGGGGGCGTGGGTTGGGGAGGGGGGCGTGGGTTAGGGGGTGAAAAGTAAGAAGCTCTGTTTTTATTGGCTGGTTAACCGCGGGGCGCTCTTGGCTTTTTATAAATGCTTTTATTACCACCGGGAGACGCCAGAGGACTATAGTTTTTTTGAGAGATTACATGTCAAAGATCAATGTATCAGGAGATAAGGGCAGAGTGAAGAAATATGTTTAAAAAATAAACTACATACCCTAGCTTTAAAGTCTTTTCTTCGAGTGCTTATAGCGAAGCTACAAGCTAACTTTGTCCAGCTTGCCGTAGTTTTGCCGTAGATTTGTCGTATACGGACGCATGCGCAAAACGGTGCGTTCCGTTGAAAGTTTTTTTTTTGGTCTAAAGTTAAAGTAAACGTTGGTCAGCTTTAGAGAAACCTGCTCTCTGATCTGTGAACAGAACGCTGTGTTGTGTGATTTTACTGCGAGACCCTCTGGTCAAAGCCACAGAGGAAACTGGTTCTTCTTCTGGTTGCCTTGTCAGATCTCCTTAAAGCAGAAGGAGATGCCCTCTAGAGGGTTGGAGGCCAACATATTGTAAATTAAAGCCATGTAATTACACACTGGTAGGCAGAAAAAATATCCACCGAGTGGTTTCTGAGCTGTTTATCTGAACAGTGAGCCTGTAAGTGCCTTGAATCCGATTTAATGTTAAAAGGGCTTGCCATATGTCCTGGCCCTCGCCTTCCTACGCAGCTCCGCGCAGTATACGTCACGGCCAAACGTTAACGATTGGGTAACCTCAGCAGAGGCCACGCCTCCAGCAAGAATCGATTCTCTATAGGAGAAACTCCAGACCCTAGTACAGGTAGTCCCCGATTTACGAGCGAGATCCGTTACAACGAGGCGCTCGTAAACCGGAAATCTCGTAATTTGGAACGGCCGCCACGCTTCTCGTAAGTCCGGAAATTCGCTCGTAAATTGGAACGGTTTTGCTAGCGCGACTACAAACACTCGTTTTTCATCGAAAAACTGCTTATGAGTGCATAAAAATGATCGGAAACGTGTGTCCACATGTTTAGCTAACGAACTGTGGTGAAAAAACACAGGAAAACTCAGTATTTTTTGCGTTTTTTCCAATAATTCGCCAGCTCGTAAGTCCGGAACCTCGTAGATCAGAGCGCTCGTAAATCGGGGACTACCTGTACGAAGCAAAGTGAAGGACAAGGGTCTGGTTTTAACAAGGCTAATAAAATCCACCAAAGGGCTGCAAATTCAACTAAAAAATGAGATCTTCCTGACAATTTAGAAAAATAGTTTTTTCGTCAGTCTTCTATTAGAAAAAGTTAGGGAGGGAAAAATGTCTCCTTGGTATTTGAATACTTGACTTCTACTACAGTATTGACACTTGATACCAGAAATATTTTGGATAATGCCGGGTACCCACCAAACGCGTTTTGAGCAGCGGAAGCAGCCGGTTTACATTGAAAGTCTATGTGGAGACGCGTCGAGGCGCATCGAATCGTGAAGCGGCGCGGCAGTTCTTTTCCGCACATGCGACGCGTCCGAAGCAGCCGACGCGTCGCAGCAACCAATCGGGAGAGTCTCTGCTATGTGATGACGCAACGACGACGGGACTATTTTTGGACTTTTTAAACTTACGCCAAAGAGCCTCCATGAAGAAACCAGCCTCCGGTAAGAAACTTGGCATTTTTACAGTTGCCGCTGTCCGCTCGAGCGTACGATCACCCCAAACATAAAAAAACGTTTTAATCTCAACAAAGACTTTCGGAGCTGCAGTTCGGCTCATAGAAAACCCATTCAAGTAGTAACGAGGCTCACGTACAGCTGATTTCGTCTGCCCTACACTGGTAGGCAGAAAAGGAGCCAGACGCTGCTCCCACTGCACGTCTGTAGACGCGTTCGTTGTGAACAGACATCTGTTGACAAGCAGCAAACACGGTGCGTTTGGAGCGTTTTGACACGTTTGGTGGGAACCCGGCATAAACGTTTCAACAAGAATCCATCCATTGGACTTGTTAGATTAATCTATCTGGATTATGGACTCGGCATCAGGACAATGCTTGACCTCATAAACTATAATAATAAGGTTGTAACCTGCTTGCACTAGTATCGATACTACACCATCATAATTCAATATATTTAGGCCTCAACGTAAAATTAAGCTACAGACACGGTCCCACCACACTGTTAAAAGTATAAAATTCGTGAGACCTCGTGTGATGTCTTCGACACGTGCGGGTTTTTTTCCACTCTTAGCACGGCTGCTAATCTTAGCTCGTCGAGCCGAATCAATATTTTTATTCAATTCTGTGACATACAAGGCATAAGATCGTACAAACAATATTCAGTAAATGAAAACAAGACATACCACGCTCAATTAAAATGTTATGTTGATTTGTTGTTGTAACGTATTTAGGCTTCGGCCTACACAGCGAAGGTTGCACGCGCCTTCGTTAACGCGGAAGTTAGCGCTGAAATGACTCGATCAAACGCTACAGTTTAGCTACAATTTGAAAAATTCGTATCGCATTTTGACTAGTTCGAAAACAAATGTCTTACAAACTGTCCCGTATGAGTGAATCAATTCATACCTGCGAACAGTAGTCTTCTTCTTCTTCTTAATTCTCTTCTTCTTCTTTTAGTTTAATGGCGGATTGCAAACAGCGTTCAGGTGCATACCGCCACCTACTGAGCAAGAGTGTGTAGCTCATGGCCTCCTATTCCTATATTCTACTTTTAATATTAATTTTATGTAGATAAATGAACAACTCTTTTCTAACATCTTTTATTTTATCCTTATCCCCTTCAGTCCCTAAAATTCCTCCCATACTCCAAACTCTCCCTGCCTCTTTGACTTTTCTTTTCAATCTGTCCCTTTCATTTGTATATTTAATGCACTCCATCAGTACATGTTCTACACTTTCTGTTTCCCCACATTCCACACATCTACTGTCATTCCGTTTCCCTATCAAGAACATTGTATCATTTAGAAGTGTATGGCCTACCCTCATTCTCATTACTATCACCTCTTCTCTTCTACATCTTTCTCTATAATTATTTATTGTAACTGATTTTTGTATTTTGAATAATCTTCCTTTCTTGTCTTCATTCCATCTTTTCTGCCATTTTTCTTTTTAACTTACCCTCTCCTTTCCCTAACGTTATATTAACTGTTATTTCTCCTTTCAATGCTTTTTTAGCAAGTTTATCTGCTCGTTCATTCCCTTCCACCCCCTCGTGTGCTGGTACCCAACAAAACTGTACATCAGTTCCACCTCTGTGTAACCGGAATAATGTGTGCTGTATTTCCAAAAGAAGGTCTTTCCTGTCGTTTCCTTTCGACTGCATACTTTCTATGACAGCCTTTGAATCAGTGCATATAACCACCCTATCAGGCCTAACCTCCTCAATCCATTGCAAGCTAAATATAACTGCCACCATTTCTGCTGTGTATATTGAAAGTTGATCCGATATCCTTTTGGAAATACAAACTTCAAATTCTGGGATATAAACTCCTATTCCCACCCACCCCTTTGTATTTTTTGAGCCATCTGTGTAAATTTCCATATAATTATAATATGATTCTCTAATGTATTTGCTGGTGTTCACCCCTATTTCATTTACGTTCCATTCTTTCTTCATTTCTAGTATTTTCATATCAACTTCACTTTCTGGTATTAACCAGGGTGAGATAACACTATTTGGATTAATCTGTGCAAATTCTATATTGTCTATTCCATATATTTCCGCTAATTTGTTTATTTTCCACCCAAATCCGTTTCTATGATATTTGTTATATTCCCAACAATCCTCAACTGTCGTTGCTGCAGGATTTTCTTTACTTCCTTTGAGTTTAATCCAGTAAGTTAATGACAGTTTAGTTCTTCTCGTTTCACCACTTTCTATAAGTATTGCATTAATTGGGGTTGTCTTTATTGCTCCTGTGCACACACGTAATGCTCTGGATTGAAGTCTATCTAATTTTTGAAGTGTTGAATTTGCTGCTGCTCCATACACTATGCATCCATAATCCAACGTTGATCTCATGAGAGCTCTGTATATATTTAAAAGTGATTGTTTATCTGCTCCCCAGTTATTACCTGCCACTGCTTTCATTAGATTTATTACTCTTTTACACTTTGTCTCTACCTGATTTAAATGACATTGCCATGTGTATGAACTGTCTAACCATAAGCCAAGATATTTAAATTCACTAACCAATTGTATAGGTTGTCCATATAGTAAGAAATGTTCATCTTTTATCTTCTTTTTGTTTGTTATCATCATGTATTTAGTTTTGCTTACAGACAGTTTGAAACCCCATTCATAAGACCAGCTCTCTATTTGATTAATTGCTTTTCTAATGCTTTTAACAACATGTGGAACATTTCTCCCCCTCATCCATATTGCTCCATCATCCGCATATAGTGCTGATTTGATGCTTCTGTCAAGATTTGCAAAGATATCGTTAATCATTATGTTGAATAAAACTGGGCTAATTACACTACCTTGAGGGGTGCCATTTTCCACTTTGAAGACTCTTGACAATTCACCCCCAACTTTAACTGAGATCCACAGATCACCAGGGGCCTCATGTACAAAGACTTGCGTAGATTTCTTACTGAAAAGTAACGTACGGACAAATCCAGAAAAGTGTCCACGCACAAAAAAATCCAGATTTATCAAACTGTGCGTACACCGGAATCCACGCACATTCCTTATGTACAACACAATCAACGTGGAATTCAGCGCACATGAGAGAGTGGCCGACTCCGCCCTTGACACGCCTCCGTATGAATATGCAAAGTCATTCAAATATGCCATGCACGACAGGAATGTCGTCTCTGCTCCATTGCAAATCATGTCGGAACGTGGAAAAAAGAGGAACTTCACGGACTGTGAACAGAAATCACTTCTGAGTGAGGCAGAGAAGCACGGAAAAAGGCTTCATTCGGCACGCACAGTGCAAAACAAACCATCCACTTTTAAATAAGAAGTTGACCAAGCTGATCTAACATGCCTGTATAGCTTAGTGGCGAACGCGCCCGCCCTTCGTCCCAAAGGTCGTGAGATCGACTCCCGCTTGGTACAATGTTTTTTTTTTTCATTCCGGATTTAAAGACCACAGGAAAACTATTGAATGAAACAACAAGAAATAGAACAATACATGAAATGAAAGGAAGCAGACGATTTATTGTTTTGTAAATAGTTTTCATGTGTATTTCAATCTGGAACGAAAAGAAAAAGAAAAACGTTGTACCATGCGGGAGTCGATCTCACGACCTTTGGAACTAAAGGCAAGCGCTTTACCCACTGACCTAAACGTAGGCGTGTTAATACAGCTTGGTTAACTTCTTATTTAAAGAAATTACATCTCATTGTTGTCAATATTGTTGCCACTATCTGGCGCATGCTTTTATATCCACTCATCTAATTGCGTCCATGTGGATGTAATAATCGTTAATCATGTGTGTTTGGTGGGATTTATGATTGTTTTCATATCATGGACACAGTTTCACAGATCACCTGTAAGTGTCGCCAAAGGAACAATAACCACAGAAACGTGCGTACGCAAGCAGGGGAGCAGCCGTGGATTTGTACGTGGAAGCGCAGATATTCCCGTTCATATCAGATTTGATACATACGCCACTTTGCGTGGAAAGTGACGTGCGCAATGTTTTTGTGCGCACGCATGGTTGATACATGAGGCCCCAGGAGCAAATATAGAAATATTCACTGATAAAATCTTGGAACTAATGGAGAAGAGTTTTAATAAAAATATTTTTTTGTGTGGAGACTTTAACATTGATATGGGAAATAAAACAGATTCAAATAACATAAGCACATTTATAAACTCAATGTACAGTTTAAATATGTATCCATTGATATCAAAGCCAACAAGAATTACAACTCATAGTGCCACAATAATTGATAATATTTTCACAAATATAACAAATGGGGATGTGATTGGTGGTATCTTAACGACCGACTTAAGTGATCATTTACCAGTTTTCACAATCTTTAAAAATGATCAAAATATCACAAAAGCAGACACAACGAAGAAAAAAATCATAAACACATCAAAAAAAGTTTTGGAAAAATTGAAAGAGGATCTGGATAAACAAGACTGGAATGATGTGTATGTTGATGATGCGAACAGGGCATATGATGAGTTTATGAATATCTTGGAAACCCTGTATGTAAAGAATTGTGTGCAAACAAATTACACAAAGAGAAATACGAATGATCAACCATGGATGACAAAAGGGTTAAGAAATGCATGTAAAAAAAAGAATTATTTGTATTCATGTTTCTTGAAATTACGAAGTCAGAGCGCAGAAGAAAAATATAAAAAGTATAAAAATAAATTAGTAGGGATTATAAGGAAACATAAGAAAGAATATTATAGTAAATTATTAGATAAAACTAATGGTGATATGAAAGCAACATGGCGAGTAATGAATGGTGTACTGAAGAATCATAAAGCAAAAACTGGTATTTCAAAATATTTTGTAAAAGACAACGATGAAGTTCATGATGAAAATGAAATTGTAAATGGATTTAATCAATATTTCGTGAATGTTGGATCAAGCCTTGCAGCTAAGATACCAAAAGTAGATAAAAATATGATCCACTCAATTACAGGTTGTGCAAATAGTATTTTCCTAAATGGAACTAACAAAGAGGAAATAATGAATGTAGTAAAACATCTTACAGACAAGAGATCGAAAGACTGGGTGGACATGGATATGATGTTTGTAAAGGACATAATGAGCCATGTTATTGAGCCGTTCACATACATATGTAACTTATCATTTTCAACAGGAATTTTTCCAGATAATATGAAAGTAGCTAAGGTCGTTCCTCTTTTTAAAAATGGTGATAAATGTGTATTCAACAATTATAGACCTATATCCTTGTTACCACAGTTTTCAAAAATTCTTGAAAAACTATTTGTGAACAGACTAGACCAATTTATAGATAAACAAAATATTCTAAGCAACAGTCAGTATGGGTTTAGATCAAAAAACTCTACATCAATGGCTCTCATGGAATTAATGGAACAAATAACTACTGCTGTCGATCAAAAACAACATTGTATCAGTATCTTTGTTGATTTAAAAAAAGCATTCGATACTATTGATCACACCATTCTCCTTGAAAAACTGAACAAATATGGTATTAGAGGACCAGCATTACAGTGGGTATCTAGCTACTTAAAAAATAGGAAACAATTTGTACAAATAAATGATGTAAGATCTGACCTCTGTAATAT
>JBBPBX010014767.1:40150-50419 GCA_038048925.1 Garcialebias charrua | reverse complement strand
AGTTTTAGCAGGTCGCTTTCGTAAATGAGCCCATGAGGTTCAAAAGATTTACCTGACTAAATAAAGGTTGAATGAATGAATGAATGAATGTTGATGTTGTTGTTGTCAACAGTCTGCTCTGAGTCTTTGTAAAAGACAGTGTTGCACATCGCTTCACTAGGTTGGACAATGTTGTTTGTGTTATCATCACTGATAACACCACTCATTGTTCCCTGTCGGTCAGTCTCTGTAACACTTAAATCCTCTAACAAACTACTTACTACCTCAGTCTCTTCCGAGCGCGGAGGCATTGTGCCTTTAATCTGGAGCTTGTGTGACTCTCTGCATGTCTCGAACTGTTCTGTTCGAGGTGCAGGGGCAGGAGGGCCACGTCTCGGGGTTCCTGTTGGGACCAACCATTGTTCAATGGGTATCGGCGCCCATACATCAACTTCTTTCGAAGTTCATCCACTGTTAGACCTAGGTCTAAACCCATTTGGTTCGATCTGAACCATCTTGGATCTCCTAGAGAGCGAACATCTACCTGATGTGGTACATTGCTCGTCTCAGATTTGTCAATCTGAGGTGCACGAGGAGTAGAGCTCCCTTTTAACTGATTTGAGTCACAGTTCCAGCTGGCAACAACATTCTGTTATTTGTTATTATGAAAATCCTGTTTATCCTCGCACTCTGTAGGAAAGGGAACCACTTCTATTTTCTGCGAGAGGGATTTGACCATTTGACCTAGGCACACCTCTGAGGGTGTTTTGTGTTGTGTGAGCACATCAAAAACCTCCATAGCGTATTGTTTAATTTCTTCCATGGTACTCTCATTGAAATTAGCCTTGAAACGTACACATCTGCTGAGCTTAGGCCAGAGATTTGTACTGAATAGACGTTTAAACTGTTCATCTCCCTCTATGCTAGGGTCAGTTATCAGAATCAGAATCAGGTTTATTGGCCAAGTATGTTGATACACACAAGGAATTTGTTTCCGGCTGTTCGTGTCTCTCTAGAAAGTGTCTCTCAAAAAATGCTAAAAACTATACAGATACTTTACATAAAAAAAAACGTACAAATAATACACAAAATACAGAAGGATTCACATCACATGGGGGTTGTGAATGGGTTAGGGGTCACGCTGATGGATGTCTTATGATCAGCTGTTGATGATGGTGATGGCCTGGGAGAAGAAACTGTTTTTGTGTCTGGCAGTCTTAGTGGACAGAGATCTGTAGCGTCTGCCAGATGGGAGAAGTTGGAACATGTTGTGACCCGGGTGTATGGAGTCTGTGATGATTTTTCCAACCCATTTCCAGGTTCTTGCATGATACTGTTGAGGCGAACTGGTCCTCATATTGAATAATTTGAGACGAGACCTTTCTTCCTTTGCCAGCAAGAGAACTCTTTTAATAAGTAAATACAGAACATACAGCTGAACAGTCTATACCGAATCGAATCTAATCTGTGTCCTCAGAATAGCATGTAGTTTCATTTATACCTTCTTTTTGACGTCATTTCTTATGTAAGAAAAAGGGTCTGTTCTTTCCCGTAAGGGAAGAACTGAAAACAGTTTTGGGAAGGGCAAAGACAGTGTATTTCCTAAAAAGGGAACTTTGCATGAACATAAACAGTTTAGCTTATCTGTGTCTTGTCAGAGGGTAAGAGTTTTTCCCTTGCATGGAGGAACACAAATTTAGGATTAATGACTTTGTTATTCTGGTTCTCACCAGATGTTCTATGAACTCCTGAACTTTTGTACGTGCTCTGTCCAACGAGTGTTGGATTTCTGGACAGACTGTAATGCCCTACAAATACATATAACAAAACCTACAATCCTCCCTTATTTATCCAAGATAAATCTCAATCTAAGGCTGACTAAGGTTTTTTTTTCAGTGCTGCATGCATAATAATGGTGAAGTTAATAAAGGTTAACATAATAAAAAGTTATATATCAACAAATTAAGCTATATTAACAAAATTTAGCTATTCTCCTTAAGTGTAATCTTAAACTAGAAACTAAGCTAGACTGTATGTAAGGCTTTAAGGTATGACGGATTTATCTTACCTAATTCTAATCTATGAAGGCAGATGCTTCCACTCCTCAAGGAGCCGAAAACCCGCTGCTGGCATTAATTAGCAGGAAAAATCTCTCCTTGGGACTGTCGAGAGCTCCCACCATGGGCCAGGAGTGGCGGCATCCACCAATTGTTAGAGACCTTTATCGGTCATGTGGCTAACTCTTACCTCTTACCTCATGCAATTATCTTATAAGACTTATGGTAAAGCCCAACCTTTGTGAAACTAATTGAACACATGAAGGATAAATCATTAGCGAACATAGCCTTTGCAAAATGAGGTTATACTAGACTGCTAAACTTAAACTAATAAACATAAATTGTAAAATACTAATTGATAATAAGAAAAAGAAATGCTAAAATGCTAAAAGGATAAAATGATAAATGGAAATGATAAAAATAATAAAACCTAAAAAGAAATTTACAAGAATACAATCATTAAGGATAAATGACATACAAAGTAAACATACAAGAAAATAATAACAACAACAATAATAATAATAACATTAAACACAAATAAATGCTTCATGGTGCAAAAACTTAAAAAATGGATTAATTGCTTCGGCCGTTGATTAAATATAAAAGTCCTGCATCAAAGGTCCACGATGATGCCTGTTATAAATGAATACACTCAAAATAAAACTAGGAATAAAAGAATATACTGTAATGTCTTAAACCAAGTTCAGTTCAGTTCAATGAATTTCTTCTTTTATTGTAACGTTTAAAACAGAGTAGTGTTCGTTGGGGCAAAACGAAGTTCTGGAGGAGGGCTTTCCTTTGGTTCATGTCACTTTCCACTTTGTTACCAGATCTCCAGTGGCCACTAAACCCCCTCTGCCTCCATTGGCCTACTAACAACAGTCAGTTCAGTGGGAGGCGGGGAGACATGTCCTCTGAAGCCATTTGGAGCTGGACGAATTGTTTGCTTGGCTTCATGTCCATTTCTTTTCATCATCTTGCGAGTCCACCAATGCTTCCCAGCCGCAGGACACAACATGTCAAAAAGGAAATTATAATTAGCACTAAGATTGTACTAATTCCTATCTTTAATATTAAAATAACTATTCCCCTAAATTTAGATTAAACCCATTGCACGACCAGTCATCTTTACCAGCATTATTTTCAAATCTTTATTCATTTCAAAGACTTCTGTGGTTTACTTGAAATTCACTGTTGGTTATAATAATTATAATTAATCCATTTAACATTTCTGTTCACTGTTATCTATGGACGGATAGATTCTATGCATGCTTCAGTCTCATACTAAACCCCTTTGCGTTTACTTATTGTACACAAATATACATTTTGATCCAAAACATCATATCTTTCATTTACCTCTTATAATCATTTGTGTCTAATACAATCAACTCATTCACTCGACCATGCAACTTGTATTTTAACCATAGCGAATTTTCCAATCCATCTTGTTGGCAAAATATTTAGAAAAATATCTTCTCCATACATCCAATAACCATCTGCAATATGAAAAGATTTGTCAATGAATAGCTATTGTTACAATTTTCATATTCATCTTATCACATTCTTAACTTAAAGGTTCCAAGTTTTCATACCACACAAGTACATTGGTAAAATGGCATCATACAGTATATGCATGTGGAAACTAAAAGTGTAGCCGTTTCATTGTATTATCTAAATTGAATCCTTTACATATAAGACATTTTGTATTTAACATTGTAATCTATTTTATGTGTTGTCGGTGATCCAATTTGTTCATTTTTGATAAAAATGACATCACATTCCTCTTGAATCTTAGAACTACATTAGGTATGCAGATAATTATAAAATTACTGTGCTCCATATAGAAACCTATATTTTTTCCACATTTTGAAAGTTTAAAAAACATTGGTATGTTTAATTGGGTATTTTTTTGTTTTATTTTCTTTACACTCTTATTCTTTCTCTTTATTCTTTTAACACATTGTTGTGAATTGTAATCATTATTTGTAATGAACTAGGAACTTTAGTTCATATAATGCATTCTTTTAAGATCAATTCCTTTGGAGTATACATTTCCCGTATCTACCAAATAAGTTTATTAGCTAATTTCTAAGGTTCATCACTTTTAACAGGACGTGTCCTTCTTTACAACACCATGATTTATTTAAAGTCTTTGTACAATTTACTTAAACAAAGGTTTAACATTGTTCCAAGTTCAGATCTTTTAATCAAATCAAATCCTCCCTTTGACAATTTAAAATGTCAAAAGTTAATCACCTATGATAGTCAAAACTAGTTACCGTAATTATCTCTTAGGCTTAATTTACTTAGTAAACTTTACTTTATAAACTTTACTTTAGTTAGTGTATTCCCTTATTTAGGTCTTACATTATTTATAAATGCTTGTATAAGAATAATGTGTTCGGCATTAGTTAATTCAATGTTAAGCATTTTCTAATTGTATCGTATTGTTAATTTAGCCAAATCTGCAATATATTATTTTGCCATTCTTTATTGAGGTCTACAACTCTTCCTTTACTAGATTTCACACATTTTATACAAAATTTACTCGTGTGTTTTGATGAAAAGTTACAAAATTATATGTTACAGTGTGATTACAATAATTTAGCATGTGCATTAAATGCTTTATTAATGCTGGCAAGGATGCCAGAATCGTGTTAAGGTGTTTTTGTTGTATCATACTCAACTTATGTTGAACAATTTTGTCCTGGTTCCGGCTGCAGCCTTGGCAAACACTCTGGTGACTGGTCTGCACGGACTTGGTCATGTTTTCTTTACTGGTGTCTTCACCCCCTCCAGTTCGAGTTCATAGATGCCCCTAGAATTATCCAGAACAGAACACTTATCAGACTAATTTTCTGCTCTTCGTCTTGATGTTTTGTCAAAGTTTATATTCTTCACAACACTGTCCTTGTTATTCTTGAACTCTGGTGCATTGACTGCAGTTACACCAGGTACAGCTTCCTTCTTTCTGGATTTCTGCGTGAACCATGTCGATCCTCTCATGTTGAACGTCTGCTTGAACCGTGCGGATCCTCTCTCAATCTCGACTTTGCAGCAGGTGTAGCTGGTCACCAACTGGTCACGGTCCTTCCAGAGCGAGCCTTCACCACGAGCCATGTTGTTGTCGTCCAGGAAGACCTTGTTTTCCACCTCGTCTTCACTTTTCTCCTTTCTCAGCATCTGTAGTGGAAACAAGCTTCCCTTCTCCTTTTTCATACATAACATTCTGGGTCATGCTTAACAAAAGAGTTTTGCAGAAAGTTATTAACTGCTTAATATGAAAGCTGTTGTGTTAAAATTTTGTAAGTAAAGCTGAAACTATTCAATGTTCTGATTGTGTTCCACCTCCCTTTTATAATTTCTTTTATTATTGTGCCATGCACTTTCATGCAGTTCATGTGTATTTTCTGTTTGGTAAATTAGTATTAATACAGATAACTGTAAGGTTCCATGCTTATCTTAAGTCATGCAATTGAATCAACCGTTAAGGTATTTGCTTCTTTGTCCATCAGATGTTGCTTTGCTTCCTGTTGAAAGCTTTGGTCAATCTTACAAGTCTGGCACTCGGTTCCTGCTTAAATATATTGATGGAGAAAAAACAATACAACAAAATACAGTACAGTCCTTTTACTAATTAACTATTAAGTAACCAATTAATCAATTAATTCATTCATTATTGTTTTACC
The DNA here is from genome assembly GCA_038048925.1 of Garcialebias charrua. Lineage (NCBI taxonomy): Eukaryota > Metazoa > Chordata > Actinopteri > Cyprinodontiformes > Rivulidae > Garcialebias > Garcialebias charrua. Next base: position 44,694 of record JBBPBX010014767.1, on the reverse strand, counting down.
ATTAGCATTTTTCTACCACATTGTATGTCTTAAAAAACTAAACATTGATAGTTTATACAACTAACAAATTCAGAGTATTGTTGTGTCTGTGTGTGTTTGATACATACCAAGCAAATTAATACTTACTGGACAGAAATTTCAGGAACATCAACTTTATGGATCTTCTTCCGTATTTAGGAGCTGAAACAATAATCCTAACTGACCCTATCTTTTCTCTTCAACAGTTTTTGCAAGCGCAGGAAAAATAATTTGGTTATATCACAATAATTCATCATGCATGCACAGAACATCAATGTAATGAATAACAGCTGCAAGGAGGAGAAAACAGTTTAAACAAGTTGAAATGTCCACTGGAAGTCATCTGTTCGTGGACCTAACCTGCAGATATCCTGTAGAAAAATACAATATAGTTAGAAATCAACATGAACAATGCCTTTTGTACATTATTTCTTTTGACCATGCATCAATTTAAGAGATTAATTTTAGTTTGTTGCAACATTTTGTCATCTGCAGTGACTATTTTAGTTGTATAGAACAATTCACTAAGTTTATCTGATTATGATGGGCGAGAAATATTAATTCTCTTCAGTGCACTGAAAACCCCAAATTGCTACCGGTAGACTAATGAAATTCGAATTTTAATTAATAAAACAGTTTAGAACCAAATGGCTTTTTCTTTTCATGTTTTCTGTTGTTTGACATCTTTCATTAATTGTTCCATTAAATATTCCTTAAACATAAAAATTTTGCTTTTATGATCTAAACAAGTTCATTTATTTTGTTTTATATATAAGTCTTGTTCATTTTATGTTAGTTCTACTTTAAACAAAAACACAACACAAAACATTCTCTCACATAGCTACATACAAAATAGAAAATCGAAAAAATCGGCAGAAAGAAAAATCTCATTTCAGTTTCCCCCAACCACCAGTTCAAACAGCAGTGATCAGCCAGTAACAGAACCAAACGAACAACCCCTATCCAAATCTACAATCAACACAAATACACATTACACTCCGCACTACTTTAAAAACAAAACTATTTAACAATTCAGTGCTGATAGTTTACCCAAAATGTGCACAATGACCTTTTCATTCCTAACTTCTCTTTTTTAAACCTCTACACTCCACTCTAAGTCAGCAATCAGCATTAATTTACCCAATTATTTATTTACTTATCTGAAACACATCTAAGCCTACGGGCATTATTCCAACAACTTACAGTCGAATTAAAGTTATTTCAAGCATAGCAAGTTTATAAATCACTGTCAATTATTTGTCAGATAACAATTCAATCATAAAAGCAATTTTCATATGATATGTTCTTCTTAAAAATGTCACAAGCATGAAAGAGTAATTTCCAAAAAGATCTCTTGTGTCTCGGCACAAGTTTTCAGGCCCCTGCTTCAACTTCCTGTTTCTCCCGTTGTCTGACTTCCTGTACAACCTTTTGACCCTGGCTCCTCTATTTTTAACAATCAGCTGTAACAAACAAAGAATGTTCCTGACTGTTTTACTCTGGTGTCTAAATTTACTTGGCAATGAATATGTGATATGTTGTTACAATATATGTGAAAATGTGTATGTTTTTATCTGTCTGTAACACAATACTTTGTATGTGTGAACGTTTGGTCAAACTATAAAATGTTATTTGTGTAATAATTTTATACCTGGATGTGAAATTTTTATTTGTTTATTTTTATGGCCACTTTCTTGGTTTAAAGTTATTTCTTTTTAAACAGTATGAACTGTTCACACGTTCTTTTCAGAAAACTCAGCCTAAAATCGTCTGACCTAAAGATAAACTTTTTGTTTACATCATAAGTTGTTACCTTAACATTTTGTCTCAATGTGTTCACTCAAAAAATCATTTTCTTATCCAGACTTAATTGGCTTACAAAATTTACTTTAAAATTGTTTGTTTCAAAGATCATTTCAGTATGAAATCCGATCAGTTATTTATATAATACTGTAATAAGTAGACTTTAAATAACAATTGCTCACAGTAAACATCATTTAACTGTGTGTGATTCACCAGATGTCTTGATAGTGTCCATTTTCAGTCCACATTTTACTGCGTGTGTCCAAAAGCTTCATGTGACTCAGTTCAGTCTCTCGGCTTCTGCAACAGTTGACTTTCTTTTTTTTTTTTTTTCAAAGTTGCTCATAGCAGCCTCCGCCCCGTTTTTTCAGTTCACGGATGTCATTCCTTTGTGTGCCCCTCAAATACACTTTCAGCGTTTGAACGTGTCCTCTCCCGAGACATTTTTCCAGTTCATTTACACTTCTCCAGCTCTACTGTGTTCCAGTGTCTCTGTGACTCTCAGCGCTCAGATTCAGTTTATCATAGGTGCATGACAGCTGTCTTCAGTGACAGTGTCTCAGTTCCTCATATTATCATCATAGATGTTTTCTGGCTTCAATCGGTTTGAGAAACACACCCAGTAAGTAATTCTGTCACCGTGGCACAAAACAAAAATATATTAGCATTATCTTATATTCTTTTCACAAAATCAAAGTTCATACTGAAAGATCACTATTATTACAGAGCTTTAAATCAATTTTAAAATTGTATGTTGTTCAGTTTTTCTAATATAAATAAAATTATTTCTGCATTTAAATCATTTTAGTTCTATATTTTCAGACCAGAGAGATCCAATCTAAGTAAAAATTATTCTTGTACGGAGAGACAAAGATGTATGTAATCATTATTTACCTAAAGTGTTCAAAACCAATTATGTTTAAAGTAAATCTGTAGTACAATTCGAAGAAGATTTATATTTATATTTATGCTTTAATGAATAAAATGCATTCAACTGTTAATAATAACAATAATGAATTCAATTTATAATGCACTTTTCATTAATCTCAAAGTACTATGAAACTGTTCATAAAGGTTTGAATAAAAATAATTATTTAAAGTTCTGGTTGTTTTCTGCACAAAAACTTTCTGCTCTAGAGATGAACAGCAGAACTTGCACTTCTCAATCCACTCCCTAGCACCAAGCCTGGTTCAGGCTTGGAAGTCAACTCCTTTTATGGTAATTCATGAGTCACTCTCAAACAGGCCTCATTATTGCTCCGTTCGGCAAGACAAACCAACACCCCTTCTTTTCAAAGTTTTAATGTGAGTACAGTTTTATTCTCTATTCTTTTATATAGTGTACGTTGTTTTCAGAACGAACATATAGTTTTGGAATGTCTAACACAATTGAATTTATATTCCACTCATTTTCCTGTGGCTTCTCATAAGAGTCTGCTGTGTGTGCGAGTGTGTTTGTCTGTGTGTGTGTGTGTAGCTTTTTTCACTGGTCTCATTGCAGCGAAACGACTCTACCACGGGAGCAGTTTTAAGAGAGGGAGAGAAAAAAGACGGGTGGGGCGGCAGACCTCTTTGTTCCAGCTGTCTCGCATCACAGAATCACTCACTCCACCGGCGAACCGCAAGTAAGTAACTTTTTGTATTGTCTTCTTTATAACTTATAGTTCCTTTCACTGTTTTAAACAAACTTTTAAGGTAGTAAACTTAATCAGGTTTTGTTTGACCCTGTTTATGACCGTGTTAAGCACATGTTTGCGTGTGTCTTTATTTCTGATCTTCTTGTTATCCCATTTTCTTTTCGGGAATGTTTCGGGAATGTTTCCTCACACAAATTATCTTGTGCGTGGGTATGTGTGGGGGTAGTTTGACAATTTTCCGAAGGGCGTAGTCCCCAGCTTCTTTTACACCGTTTTTCTTCAGATACACATATGAAGACGTCGTATTATTCCTAGTTTAAACACTTAAGCACCTTATTTCAAATTTTGTTTACTTTTATGAAATTAGAATTAACTGTACGTTTTCTTTAAAACTAATGTGTGTGTGTGTGAGTGTTCATCTCTTTGTCTAATCTTTTCCGTGTGTGTGTGTATGTTTGCGTATCTTTTCAGGAGAAAAATCTGTCCTCCACTACAAACCAACTCCACTCCACCGAGAGAAAACAAAAAAAAATGACGAAAGAGACACGAGAGAAAAAAAGAAAACCAGCAGCTTTTCTCAACAACACTGTCTCTCCCGCACTCAACCAAAACAAACTGTTTCTTCACAGGAAACATCTGTTTTCTATCAAAGCCCTGGGACAGCACACACTAGAAGAAGAGAAGAAAAAAGAAAACCACAGCACAAACATTCCGACTCTTCCTCGACTCAAAACAACAATGTTTTCTTCACATCCAGCAAAATCAGATGACAGCTACCAGTGTAAAAACGATCAAGAAACGCATGGCCTTAGAAGAAATTTAACACTTTTCAAAAGTCTTAACACTCCAACTTCCTTAGAAAAAACATTCCTCATCTCCTCTCAAGCAATACTACAAAACAGCTAGTTTAAACAGGAAATTCCAAACACAGCAGCCAAATATTTTAAGAAGCAGAAATTGCTCTCACATCGAAAAGTTTTCCAACATTCCTTGCACACAACGCCTTTCATGCACACAGGAGCGCAGCAAGTTTCCTGCAAATCTAAATTTAGCACAGACATGCAGCATCTCACACAGCCCTGTTCT
>JBBPBX010014767.1:21407-40090 GCA_038048925.1 Garcialebias charrua | reverse complement strand
TTGCACACAACGCCTTTCATGCACACAGGAGCGCAGCAAGTTTCCTGCAAATCTAAATTTAGCACAGACATGCAGCATCTCACACAGCCCTGTTCTACTCTAAACAATGGCTTTGTATTATAATTTTCACGTTTTATGTCGTAACCTTACACTTTATTTTTATTAACACTTTAATTATTGATTCAGTTTATATATTAACACTTTAGGCAATAATTTATGTATTAACACTATATTTTATAATTTAATTTTTGTTATTTCTATTAACACTTTTAGTGCATTTTAAGCAATTTGTTCATAGCTATTATTAAATTATATTATTAAATATTAAATTCAATATTAAATATTTGTATTTGAATGTACATGTACAGTTTTTAATAAAGATATTTGTTTTATTCAACTGTGCACAGTTTGTATTCTTTTCAGGCCTTTAACCATGGTATGATGTTATTCTCATTCAAACGCGTTGTATGTTACATTTCACTAAATTTAATGCCAAATTTAACGTACTTATAACTCGCTTACCACGTAGTAAAACTCCTACCTTACGTGACTGTAATTTACAGCTTTTACCCAATTCCGCCTTGTCAGACAAAAATGGACTGAATGATCACTTCAGCTTTAAACCTTACTTCTGCCGCGTTTTTCTCCTGCGCTCAGAAACTGATCCGGGTACAGCTTTTTTAACCTCCTTTTATATATATACAAGGAGACTAGTGATCAACTAGCTTTTTAATTTTTACAACCGGTTTACCAATATAGCTTTACTTTAAGTGCTTGAATTATAACATGCAATTTAGTTTTACCAAGTCTAAAGCACATTTTCAAACTATATTTTTACTGCAGTGTCGACACAGAAAGCTGTTTTTTATATCCAATTTAATTCCAATTTGACTGTCAGCATATGAAAACTATTTAATTTTCAATTTGAATTCATTTTTAATTTGTCAAACAGCCAAAACTTGACAAGTTTTTTCAGTATTTCTCCTTAGTGGCAAAAGAATTAAAGAAATCCTCAGTTTACAGGTTCCAATGCCCTGATCAAGCGAACACTTTCTCCACCAGCTGAGAAAGAAAGAAATCACTTATACAATAAAATAAAACATATTTACCAAAGGGCCCAATATTTCTTCCAGTCTCAGTCAGCAGAAGAAAGCAGCCAGATCAGACGGCAAACCCGTACGGAGCCACCAAATGTTGAGGCGAACTGGTCCTCATATTGAATAATTTGACACGAGACCTTTCTTCCTTTGCCAGCAAGAGAACTCTTTTAATAAGTAAAATACAGAACATACAGCTGAACAGTCTATACCGAATCGAATCTAATCTGTGTCCTCAGAATAGCATGTAGTTTCATTTATACCTTCTTTTTGACGTCATTTCTTATGTAAGAAAAAGGGTCTGTTCTTTCCCGTAAGGGAAGAACTGAAAACAGTTTTGGGAAGGGCAAAGACAGTGTATTTCCTAAAAAGGGAACTTTGCATGAACATAAACAGTTTAGCTTATCTGTGTCTTGTCAGAGGGTAAGAGTTTTTCCCTTGCATGGAGGAACACAAATTTAGGATTAATGACTTTGTTATTCTGGTTCTCACCAGATGTTCTATGAACTCCTGAACTTTTGTACGTGCTCTGTCCAACGAGTGTTGGATTTCTGGACAGACTGTAATGCCCTACAAATACATATAACAAAACCTACAGCGCAACGTTTGCCTTTGTTTGGTACGTCACTAAAGCCAATACACTTTTGACGTGCTCACCTGAAATGGTAGAGAAAAGGTTCAAGGTTATTTATTGTCGTCTTTCGCATCACTTGTGGCACATGAGGTGGAACAAAATTGTGTACTTGAGATCCCAGTTACCCCCAAAATAGCATCCATCCATCCATCCATTTTCTTCCGCTTATCCGGGGTCGGGTCGCGGGGGTAGCAGCCTAAGTAGGGAGGCCCAGACTTCCCTCTCCCCAGCCACTTGGAGCAGCTCCTCTGGGGGAATCCCAAGGCGTTCCCAGGCCAGCCGAGAAACATAGTCCCTCCAGCGTATCCTGGGTCTTCCTCTGGGTCTCCTCCCGGTGGGACATGCCCGGAACACCTCACCAGGGAGGCGTCCAGGAGGCATCCTAACCAGATGCCCGAGCCACCTCAACTGGCTCCTCTCGATGTGGAGAAGCAGCGGCTCTACTCCGAGTCCCTCCCGGATGACTGAGCTTCTCACCCTATCTCTAAGGGAGAGTCCAGCCACCCTGCGGAGAAAACTCATTTCAGCCGCTTGTATCCGAGATCTTGTTCTTTCGGTCATAACCCAAAGCTCATGACCATAGATGAGGGTGGGAACGTAGATCGATCGGTAAATTGAGAGCTTTGCCTTTTGACTCAGCTCTCTCTTCACCACGACAGACCGGTACAGCGCCCGCTTCACTGCGGACGCTGCACCTATCCGCCTATCGATCTCACGCTCCAGTTTTCCCTCATTCGTGAACAAGAATAGCAAAAATAGCAAAAATAGCAAAAATAGCAAAAATATAAAAATAAACTGTGATGGAGCTCCTCACTCTATCTCTAAGGCTGAGCCCAGCCACCCAGGAAGTTCATTTGAGCTGCTTGTATTCGGGATCTCGTTCTTTCAGTCATGCTCCATGGAACACAGAAAAACCAATAAATTGCAAGCTTTACCTTTCAACTCAACTCTTTCTTTACCACGACTGACCAAAGTAACACCCTCATTACTGCAGATATGACCCTGATCAGTCGATCCATCCCCCGCTCCATCCTACCATCACTCGTAAACAAAACTCAGATACTTGAACTCCTCCACCTGAAGTAAAAATTAATTTCCAACTCAGAGAGAGAATTGTACCTGCTTCTGGTTAAGAACCATGGTTCGGGCATCTGATAAGGATGCCCCCTGGGCACCTTCCTAGGGAGGTGCTTCGGGCGCGTCCAACTGGGAGGAGACCCTGGGGAAGACCCAGGACACAGTGGCGAGACTATGTCTGTTGGCCTGGGGATGCCTTGGATTCCTCCCAGAAGAGCTGGAAGAGGTGGCTGTGGAAAGAGATATCTGGGCCTCCCGGCTAAAGCTGCTTCTCCCGCGACCCGACTTTGGAATAAGCAGAAAATAATGGATGGATGGACTTGAGTTAAGAGGAGGTGACTCTCATCCTAGTCGCTTCACCGTCCTAGTGCATGCTCAAGATTGTGGCCTGAATACACTAACATAACCACATAATCTGCAAAAAGTAGAAACAAGACCTTGAGGTTCCCAAACCAGGCACCCTCCACTTTATGACTGTACCTTGAGATCCTGTCCATGAACACCACAAACAGGATCAGAGGCAAAGGACAACCCTGGCAGAGTTCAACCCCACCCAAAACAAGCATTGTCTCGGACAGGGCCCGCTTTCTGTTTGTGAGTAGCTAAATGGTTAGGCAGATAGTCCAATACATAGTTCCCATGTGACGTCAGATCTGTGGGTTGTCCTTTTTGACCCTCCCACAGGTAGGCTAAGCTGCAGTTGGAGCGCGTTCTAATAGATGTCCATTTTTCACGTTGTTTTTTTTGTTAATTTCTAATTAATTGCAATGGTTACTTCGTGTTGTGTCAGTGGGTGTTCCAGTCGGGTAGACGTTTGGGCAACGCGCAGGTTTCACTTAATCAAAAAAAAAGTAAACCGTGAAGGATTTATTTCATCGGAGAAACTCACACCGCCCCATCTCTGCTTGGATCTGCTCAGAAGATCGTGCTTTTGGCCGGTAAACAAAATATTCTACATAAATCATTTTGTGAAACAATGTTAGAGTACAACTGTCTGTGTGTTAGAGCTGGTTTTTTTTTTTCATTATTTTAGTGACACCGTCTTGCATGCTGTGGCTAGCTTAGCATCTCGCTAACGCGACAATGGCCTCCTCACGGTCCACCGGGGAGACCGTCCCAGTGGGAGAAGGAGGACGGGAGCCAAGTCGTGCGGGCGACGCGTCGGTCCCATGGGACGTGCACCCGCGGCCGCGACGGAGCCGTCCGATGAGCTCGACGGACCATCCGCTCCAGATGCTAACAACATGCTAACTTCCAACACGGTAACACTCAAAGTGCTGGTTCTGGTCCGTGTTCAGCCTGGACTGTTTGTGCTGGCTGTGTGTTATTTTAGTTAAACCTTTTTTTAGCTGGTTAGATCTGATTGAGACAGTTTACACATCTTTTTTGGATTTAAAGCTGTGAAGCCGGTGTGCTGTAAAGCTCTGTGCTGTGAATCCGGTGTGCGCTCTTTGTAGTAATTAAATAATTAATGATATCGGAGTCCCAATGGCCAGCTTCTGTAGCCGAGGATGTGGTTGGGAGGAACGGCCCCCCTGATCTGAACCCGAGTGGTGTTCTGTTATTGGACTTCTGTGCTCATCATGGATTGTCCATAACGAACACCATGTTTAAGCATAAGGGTGTCCATATGTGCTCTTGGCACCAGGACACCCTAGGTCGCAGTTCGATGATCGACTTTGTTGTCGTCTCATCTGATCTGCGGCCGCATGTCTGGACACTCGGGTGAAGAGAGGGGCGGAGCTGTCAACTGACCACTACCTGGTGGTGAGTTGGCTCCGATGGTGGGGGAGGATGCCGGTCAGACCTGGCAGACCCAAACGTATTGTGAGGGTCTGCTGGGAACGTCTGGCAGAGTCTCCCGTAAGACGGAGCTTTAACTCCCACCTCCGGGAGAGCTTTGAACACGTTCCGAGGGAGGCGGGGGACATTGAGCCCGAGTGGGCCATGTTTCGCGCCTCTATTGTCGAGGCAGCTTATCGGAGTTGTGGCCGCAAGGTTGTTGGTGCCTGTCGTGGTGGCAACCCTCGAACCCGGTGGTGGACACCGGCGGTGAGGGATGCTGTCAAGCTGAAGAAGGAGTCCTATTGGGCCTTTTTGGCCTGTGGGACCCCGGAAGCAGCAGATAGGTACCGGCAGTCCAAGCGGCATGCGGCTCGGGTGGTTGCTGAGGCAAAAACTCGGGCGTGGGAGGAGTTCGGAGAGGCCATGGAGAATGACTTCCGTACGGCTTCGAGGCGATTCTGGTCCACCATCCGGCGTCTCAGGGGGGGAAAGCGGTACGCGACCAACACCATTTATGGTGGGGATGGCGTGCTGTTGACCTCAACTCGGGATGTTGTGAGTCGGTGGGCGGAATACTTCGAAGACCTCCTCAATCCTACTGGCACGTCTTCCACTGAGGAAGCGGAGCCTGGGGACTTTGGGTCGGGCTCTCCAATCTCTGGTGCTGAGGTCGCCGAGGTGGTTAAAAAGCTCCGCGGTGGCAAGGCTCCGGGGGTGGATGAGATTCGTCCTGAGTTCCTTAGGGCTCTGGATGTTGTGGGGTTGTGTTGGCTTACGCGACTCTGCAATATCGCGTGGACATCGGGGGCAGTTCCCTTGGATTGGCAGACTGGGGTGGTGGTTCCCCTATTCAAAAAGGGGGACCGTAGGGTGTGTTCCAACTATAGAGGGATCACACTCTTAAGCCTCCCTGGTAAGGTCTATTCAGGGGTTCTGGAGAGGAGGGTCCGTCGGATAGTCGAACCTCGGATTCAGGAGGAGCAGTGTGGTTTTCGTCCTGGTCGTGGAACACTAGACCAGCTCTACACCCTCAACAGGGTCCTGGAGGGTGCGTGGGAGTTTGCCCAACCAGTTTACATGTGCTTTGTAGACTTGGAAAAGGCATTCGACCGCGTCCCTCGGGGGGTTCTGTGGCGGGTACTCCGGGAGTATGGGGTACCAGGCCCATTGATATGGGCTGTTAGGTCCCTGTACGACCGGTGTCAGAGCTTGGTCCGCATTGCCGGCAGTAAGTCAGGCTCGTTTCCGGTGAGAGTTGGACTCCGCCAAGGTTGCCCTTTGTCACCGATTCTGTTCATAACTTTTATGGACAGAATTTCTAGGCGCAGCCAAGGTGTTGAGAGGATCCGTTTTGGTGGCCTTAGAATCGCTTCTCTGTTTTTTGCAGATGATGTGGTCCTATTGGCTTCATCAGCTCGTGATCTACAGCTTTCGCTGGAGCGGTTTGCAGCTGAATGTGATGCGGCCGGGATGAGGATCAGTTCCTCCAAATCCGAGGCCATGGTCTTGAGCCGGAAAAGGGTAGCGTGCCCTCTCCGGGTCGGGGAGGAGGTCCTTACCCAAGTGGAGGAGTTTAAGTATCTCGGGATCTTGTTCACGAATGAGGGAAAACTGGAGCGTGAGATCGATAGGCGGATAGGTGCAGCGTCCGCAGTGAAGCGGGCGCTGTACCGGTCTGTCGTGGTGAAGAGAGAGCTGAGTCAAAAGGCAAAGCTCTCAATTTACCGATCGATCTACGTTCCCACCCTCATCTATGGTCATGAGCTTTGGGTTATGACCGAAAGAACAAGATCTCGGATACAAGCGGCTGAAATGAGTTTTCTCCGCAGGGTGGCTGGACTCTCCCTTAGAGATAGGGTGAGAAGCTCAGTCATCCGGGAGGGACTCGGAGTAGAGCCGCTGCTTCTCCACATCGAGAGGAGCCAGTTGAGGTGGCTCGGGCATCTGGTTAGGATGCCTCCTGGACGCCTCCCTGGTGAGGTGTTCCGGGCATGTCCCACCGGGAGGAGACCCAGAGGAAGACCCAGGATACGCTGGAGGGACTATGTTTCTCGGCTGGCCTGGGAACGCCTTGGGATTCCCCCAGAGGAGCTGCTCCAAGTGGCTGGGGAGAGGGAAGTCTGGGCCTCCCTACTTAGGCTGCTACCCCCGCGACCCGACCCCGGATAAGCGGAAGAAGATGGATGGATGGATGGATGATATCGGAGTAACTACTTTGTGACAAGTTGTCTGATTCGTCTGCCATGATTTCTTTCTCAAACTCATTTAACTCGACCACTGCCATTTTTCTGTTGTTCCTTGGTGAAGCTGTGGTAGCTCGTGTTTTTGTTTGTAGAATTTGCTCTGCTAGTTCGCCATTTTGCCTTTCTCTGCCTTCAGATGTGGTGCGGAAGCCGGTATGGGGGCGTGTCTGGGAACTATGTATGGTTAGGCAGATAGTCCTAGGCAAACTGAAAGACATGAAAGACCAGGTACAACTCACAATCCTGCCATCTGCAGAAGTTCTCGGATGACTCTGTCATTGTGGGCTGCATCACTGGTGACCAGGAAGCTGAATACAGAGGCGTGGTGGACAGAACCACCTGCAACTCAGCACTGGAAGAGCTGCAGGTGGACTACAGGAAGAAGATCACCCCCCCCCCCAACCCTATCAACATCAAGGGTACTAAGGTGGACACTGTGGACTACCACAAGTACCTGGGGGTCCACCTGGACAATAAACTGGACTGGACAGCTAACACCAACACCGTCTACAAGAAAGGGCAGAGTCGCCTTTTCCTTCAGAGGAGACTCAGGTCCTTTAACATCTGCAGGACCATGCTGCAGCTGTTTTACCACTGGTCTCCAGCGTCTTCTTCTATACTATGGTGTGCTGGAGCAGCAGGGTGAAGAAAACTGATGCCAACAGACTTGATAAACTCATCAGGAGAGCTGGTTCAGTTCTGGAAGTGGACCTGCAGTCTGTGACAGAGGTGTCTGAAGAACCTGCTCCAGATCCTGAACAACACATCACATCCCCTGCAGGACACACTGGACTCTTACCGCAGCACCTTCAGTTGTAGACTGAGACCACCAAGGTGTTCTGCAGAACGCCACAGGAAGTCCTTCCTCCCTGTGGCTTTCAAATGTTTCAACTCCTCCCGCTTTCTGCACATAGGACAATAAAATAAATCCTGTACTACAATAAACACGTTAATGTTTTCACATTAAAATGTTAAAACATTTCACACATGTCTGTCTGCACCTGACCTGTTTAGAACTTAATTGCTGGTATTTATATTCTCTGTTATTTTTTACATCTTGTGTGACTCCGTTTGTATGTTCCTTTGTACTGAAACTCTGACACAACAATTTCCTGCAGGATCAATAAAGTTATATCTTATCTTATTTTCTCTGTGGCCTCTCCAAATTACTTCCATGCCCGAGTTTTTGTATTTACAGCCACAGAAGCCACAGTCCTTCTGGTTATCCATGTCAGCAGCTTCAGCTTGAAAGGGCTTCTACTTCAGATGGATAGTCTTCATCACTACTGGTGGTGCCTATATCATTTAGCTGACGAACTGGCACAATGACTTTAAGGTTCAAGGTTCTTTATTGTCATTCACATCACATGGTACATGAGCTGGAACAAAATTATGTACTCAAGCCTTTACTTTCATGCTGAATCCTCACCAAACGCATCTTGCGCAGCCGAAGCAGCCACTTTACATTGAAAGTCTATGTGGCCGCGCATCTTGGAGCAGCGGGGCGTGACGCGGCGCATCTACAGCAGTTCAAGCAGCGCAGCAGAGCACAGCAGCTCCTTTTCACGCACGCGCGCGCCCAAAGCAGCCAAGCAACCAAGCAGCAGAAGCTAAAATATTCATGCTTTTGGCTGCTCGGCGCAGAGCAGCAACCACTCTGCTATGAGATGACGCAACGACGACGGGACTTTTTGTGGACTTTTTAAACTTACCTCGTCGAGCCTCCTTGAAGAAACCAGCCATCCGGTAAGAAACGTGGCTTTTTTACAGTAGCTGCTGTCTGCTCGAGCGTATGATCACCCCAAACATAAAAAAAAGTTTTAATCTTAACAAAGACTTTTTGAGCTGCAGTTCGGCTCGTAAAAAACCCACTCAAATAGTAATGAGGCTCCCGTGAAGCTGATTTTATCTGCTCGGTGCACAGAAAAACAACACTTTCTGACCAGGAAGGGAGCCACACGCTGCTCCCAATGCGCGTCTGCAGTGGAAACAGACATCTGTTGACAAGCAGCAAACACGATGCATTGGGAGCTTTTGGATGCGTTCAGTGAGGACCAGGCATAAGCCTTCTGGACTCAGCATCTGGAAGCCACATCTGCAGTAGAGGCCCTGAACATAGCTCATTCAGATTCCATATCACCAGTCTTCCCCAGAACATGGGAAGAACACTCTCAGAGGTGTGAGGTGGAGATTTTACAAACATGAGGGCTCCATCAGATATTCCAAGTTCCCCTCAAGCCTAGGATATAGTTGACGCGTCGCATAGGGCGCGCGACCAAAGTGACGCAATAGCGAAGTCACCGCCCCCGCGCTTTGGCCAGCGCGTTGGTTTCGCGCGTGGTCGTGCACCTCCCAGATTTTGAAGCTCCGCAAGCCGCGCGCGCCGAATTGATTGACAGGTCGGGTAGGGACCTCACCGACAGCCTTCACGCCAGAGCCTGCAGCTGTCTGCGCCGCTGTGGTCGTGGAAACGGCGTCGCGACGCATGGAGGAATGTTTTTTATGTGATTCAAATGTATTAAATTCCCCGAGCGAGCGGAAAGCCATTTGTTTTTGTTGTGTGATTTCAAACAGTTCTTCTTCTACGGTAGATTTCTTCTTCTACACCCTTTCTTGCAACATATGCACAGGTTTTAGAGGGTACTGCCACCTGCTGGTCAGTAAAAGAACAGCACTTTGCCATGCGCTGCCGTGCCACACTATAAACGCATGCACAGTGCACGCGCAGCACGAGCGCTCCAGCTTGCGGACCAAAGCGCGACTATATCCGAGCCTTTACTTCTTGTTTGTGTTTGCCAGGTCTGTCCAGAACCCTCCACTTCCACAGGAGCTAAATCACCACCATGTAGAGATCAATTGACAGTTCCCCTCTCTTCACTTGCGTGTCCAAGACATAGGGCTGCAAGTCTGATGATATGATTAAACAACTAATCATTAACCTCTGGTCTAAGATAGGCTGGTACCAAGTATACCATTGAACAACCTTGTGCTCGAACATGGTGTTAGTTATGAACAGCTTATGCCTAGCACATAAATCTAATAGCAAAACATTGCCCTGGTTCAGGTCAGGGAGGTTGTTCTCCCAATCACCCCTTCCAGACAATTCTGCTGTTGTCCATATGGGCACTGATGCCACCCAGCAGAACAACAGAAACCCCAAACGGCATCCCTATCCAAGAAAACATCCAAAGCCTCTAAATTTGGGTAATCTGAACTGCTGTTTAATGCATGAACACAAACAATAGAAAAAAACCATCCCTCTTGCAGCATGAAGCCTCAGAGAGACAACCTCATCATTCACCGTGAAAAACTCCAACACCAATGCATCAGCTTGTAAGTATCCCAACAATCACCCCATGCCTAAAGTTCTTGTTGGTATTGTTCGACCTCACACACATCTCTGGCTCTTTACCCACCAGTGATCAGTTGTTAACTATTAGTCTTGACTTTTCTTACTGCAATAGGCTTGAAATAATTTGACAGTTGTGCTGACACTAATGCAATGTTTTTACCAGCCACATACACAACTATATCATCAGTGTACATCTGAAGACCTGCACCAGGACCAAGTATGTGTCTCTTAGCAAATATCTTCTTAGCTATTGGATATTATATTTTAATGAAACTAACACAAAATAATTACTGATATATGTCTACAACTGATTACCTTTCAAGATGGATCTCACAGATAACAGACTTGAAAAAAAATTTATGTCTATAACTCAGTCAATTTTACAGATGATGGTCTAAAATTTGGTGTGGTAGTAGTTGTGTCTGTATCCACAAATATTCTGAGCGTGATATCTCACAGTATCACATGATTACTTTCTATTATACACAACATTATTTTTAAGGTTTGACCAAAAGGTTAAAGTGCCATCATTTCTCCATAAGGCATGAAAGCTGGCATGTTGTGTCTTCCTTAAAGGACTGCTACGAGTTTAATTCTCAGCTGTTTACAGAAGATGCCCATGTTACCTTGCAGATACTGCTAGAATTGTTTTGGTCCTGCCATAAACATCAAGCATCATTCAAAAAAAAGCTACATTTGAAGTTAGATCAAGGAGTCTACCAGTTGTGGTGGTGTGGAATCAAATCTGAAAGTCAAGATTTTGATTAGTACCTTAACGTGGTTCCCAGAGGAAGATCCACAGATTCCAAGTCTGCAAAAATATTCCTGAAGGCCTTCTCATCTTCTGTGTTTTCCTCTGCAACTTCAGGTGGTGGCTTGGGTAAAGCAGTTTGGACTTGGTTAGTATCAATTTCTTAAGACTAAAGCAGATGAACAGAGACAAAACTGTATGTGTGTGTTTTGAAATGAAGAGGAGGGGGTGATTTCCAGGGCACCTGCTACTGTCAGCAGAAAAACTGCAACAGGAAAAAGAGACCTTGTGATTCAGTGGACTTTGAAACCAACTAAACTCATTTAAATTGCTCTAGACTTGAAGAAAGTGGACAGTTAGATTTATACTGGACTACAATAGCACAGAAGGTTCAAACCACATTATGGCACTACCAGTAATTAAAATAAAGTTTTTTTTTATTGTCTAGATAGTAAAAAGTGAAATGTATTATCAAAACGAAGTGTTGTAAAACTTTAGCTCAATGTATTTTAGAGCTCTAGTAAAACTGAATTCTTTTGTAAAATAAAACAGTAGGGGCAGCACGGCAAGGCAGAGTTTTACAGCAAGAAGGTTGCAGGTTTGTCTCCCACTTTGAGCTTTTTTTGTGTTGTTTGTCCATGTACCTGGGTCATGTCCAGGTACTGTGGTTAATACCAAAACAAGTTCAAGTTCAAGTAGGTTTTATTGTTGTTCCACAACACGTGGTACATGAGATGGAACAAAATTGTGTACAAGGGTCCCAGTTACATCTAACAATATCAAAAATATAAAGTGTTAAGAAAGAGTAAGTGTGTGTGTGTGTGTTGTTTAGGGGAGTGGTGGTGCAGAGGTTAGAGGAGGTGGGCCTGTGATCGGATTATCACCAGTTCAAGCCCCGGTACCAGCAGCATTGTTGGCAAATTTTAGTAGACCAGACTTAACTTTTATAGATTTTTTTTTGTTTGTTTGTTTTTAACAATTTCTTGTAAAATGAAGTGTTATTGCAGTTCCTCTAATTTACTGTTTACCGTCTATTATCTTTACCCACTTGTTCCTCTTTGGGTCACAGGGGTCACTGGTGCCCATGTCCAGCAGTCAGTGTGCGAGAAGTGGGAGACACCTGGACAGGTTTCCAGTCCATCACAAGGACACATAGAGACAAACGAGACAAACAACCATTCACTCTCTCACTCGTGTAGAGACAATTTATGTTTATGTTTATTAAATTTGTTCATTTTTTTTTACAAAAGAAACACAATACAAGACAATCCCATAAATGATAATGTACAAAATATAAAAAAATGAAAGGTAGCAGAAAGAAGAATAAATCTTATTATATCTGCCCCTTTTTTCAAACAATCAGATTAAACAATAATAATCTTCCACCAACAGTAAAAAATGGCCAACTCTATCTAATTTTCTAACTTTTTAAATTTAATTAAATTAAATTTAGAGTTACCAATCAGACTAACATACACGTTTTAGGTCTGTGGGAGGAAACCAGAGTACCTGGAGAAAACCCACGGAGACAACATGCAGACTCCACCCAGAAAGGCCCTCAGCCGGGATTAGAACCAGGACTATCTGCTTTCTGAGAGGCAGCAGCTCTACCAACTGCTCCACCGTGAGGCACATTTACTGTTTACCTTAGATTTTATTTTGATATTGCAGTAGTTCAGAGCACCACAATACAGTAATACAAAATTCAAGGATTCAAGGTTCTTTATTTGTCATTCACACCACATGTGGTACATATGGTGGACCAAAATTGTGTACACAGGGTCCCAGTTACATCCAACAAAACTATAAATTGTAAAAGAAAAACAGTAATAAGATCTAATATATGAACTAAGAAAAATGTTAACAAAAATACACTAGCACTAGTAGTAGAAAAACAATACACCAAACAGCAGCACGAACATGAGTCTGTGTGAGCAGATGAGCATGAATGAACTCAGCAACATAAACAGATCAGCAGCAACATGAAACAGATCAGCAGCAACATGAAACAGATCAGCAGCAACATGAAACAGATCAGCAGCAACATGAAACAGATCAGCAGCAACATGAAACAGATCAGCAGCAACATGAAACAGATCAGCAGCAACATGAAACAGATCAGCAGCAACATGAAACAGATCAGCAGCAACATGAAACAGATCAGCAGCAACATGAAACAGATCAGCAGCAACATGAAACAGATCAGCAGCAACATGAAACAGATCAGCAGCAACATGAAACAGATCAGCAGCAACATGAAACAGATCAGCAGCAACATGAAACAGATCAGCAGCAACATGAAACAGATCAGCAGCAACATGAAACAGATCAGCAGCAACATGAAACAGATCAGCAGCAACATGAAACAGATCAGCAGCAACATGAAACAGATCAGCAGCAACATGAAACAGATCAGCAGCAACATGAAACAGATCAGCAGCAACATGAAACAGATCAGCAGCAACATGAAACAGATCAGCAGCAACATGAAACAGATCAGCAGCAACATGAAACAGATCAGCAGCAACATGAAACAGATCAGCAGCAACATGAAACAGATCAGCAGCAACATGAAACAGATCAGCAGCAACATGAAACAGATCAGCAGCAACATGAAACAGATCAGCAGCAACATGAAACAGATCAGCAGCAACATGAAACAGATCAGCAGCAACATGAAACAGATCAGCAGCAACATGAAACAGATCAGCAGCAACATGAAACAGATCAGCAGCAACATGAAACAGATCAGCAGCAACATGAAACAGATCAGCAGCAACATGAAACAGATCAGCAGCAACATGAAACAGATCAGCAGCAACATGAAACAGATCAGCAGCAACATGAAACAGATCAGCAGCAACATGAAACAGATCAGCAGCAACATGAAACAGATCAGCAGCAACATGAAACAGATCAGCAGCAACATGAAACAGATCAGCAGCAACATGAAACAGATCAGCAGCAACATGAAACAGATCAGCAGCAACATGAAACAGATCAGCAGCAACATGAAACAGATCAGCAGCAACATGAAACAGATCAGCAGCAACATGAAACAGATCAGCAGCAACATGAAACAGATCAGCAGCAACATGAAACAGATCAGCAGCAACATGAAACAGATCAGCAGCAACATGAAACAGATCAGCAGCAACATGAAACAGATCAGCAGCAACATGAAACAGATCAGCAGCAACATGAAACAGATCAGCAGCAACATGAAACAGATCAGCAGCAACATGAAACAGATCAGCAGCAACATGAAACAGATCAGCAGCAACATGAAACAGATCAGCAGCAACATGAAACAGATCAGCAGCAACATGAAACAGATCAGCAGCAACATGAAACAGATCAGCAGCAACATGAAACAGATCAGCAGCAACATGAAACAGATCAGCAGCAACATGAAACAGATCAGCAGCAACATGAAACAGATCAGCAGCAACATGAAACAGATCAGCAGCAACATGAAACAGATCAGCAGCAACATGAAACAGATCAGCAGCAACATGAAACAGATCAGCAGCAACATGAAACAGATCAGCAGCAACATGAAACAGATCAGCAGCAACATGAAACAGATCAGCAGCAACATGAAACAGATCAGCAGCAACATGAAACAGATCAGCAGCAACATGAAACAGATCAGCAGCAACATGAAACAGATCAGCAGCAACATGAAACAGATCAGCAGCAACATGAAACAGATCAGCAGCAACATGAAACAGATCAGCAGCAACATGAAACAGATCAGCAGCAACATGAAACAGATCAGCAGCAACATGAAACAGATCAGCAGCAACATGAAACAGATCAGCAGCAACATGAAACAGATCAGCAGCAACATGAAACAGATCAGCAGCAACATGAAACAGATCAGCAGCAACATGAAACAGATCAGCAGCAACATGAAACAGATCAGCAGCAACATGAAACAGATCAGCAGCAACATGAAACAGATCAGCAGCAACATGAAACAGATCAGCAGCAACATGAAACAGATCAGCAGCAACATGAAACAGATCAGCAGCAACATGAAACAGATCAGCAGCAACATGAAACAGATCAGCAGCAACATGAAACAGATCAGCAGCAACATGAAACAGATCAGCAGCAACATGAAACAGATCAGCAGCAACATGAAACAGATCAGCAGCAACATGAAACAGATCAGCAGCAACATGAAACAGATCAGCAGCAACATGAAACAGATCAGCAGCAACATGAAACAGATCAGCAGCAACATGAAACAGATCAGCAGCAACATGAAACAGATCAGCAGCAACATGAAACAGATCAGCAGCAACATGAAACAGATCAGCAGCAACATGAAACAGATCAGCAGCAACATGAAACAGATCAGCAGCAACATGAAACAGATCAGCAGCAACATGAAACAGATCAGCAGCAACATGAAACAGATCAGCAGCAACATGAAACAGATCAGCAGCAACATGAAACAGATCAGCAGCAACATGAAACAGATCAGCAGCAACATGAAACAGATCAGCAGCAACATGAAACAGATCAGCAGCAACATGAAACAGATCAGCAGCAACATGATGTGATTTTTCACAGTGATTATTCTGGTTAGATATTCATGAGTCTAACAGCCTCAGGGTAGAAGCTGTTCCTCAGTCTAGTGGTTCTACATTTATGCTCCTCAACCTCCGTCCTGAGGGGAGTGGGGCAAAAAGTGTGTGTGCTGGGTGAGTGTGGTCCTTCATGATGCAGGTGGTCTCTTCCTGCATCTGGAGGTGTAGATGTCTGTGATGGTGGGGAGACTGACTCCAACATCTTCTGTGCAGCCTTCACCACTCTCTGTAAAGCTTTTCTTTCTGCAGCTGTGCAGCCTCCATGCCACACATTGATGCTGGAGCACAGGATGCTCTCCACTGCACACCTGTAGAACGAGGTGAGAACTGGGCTTCTCAGACCAGCTCGTCTCAGCCGTCATTTTAAACCTCATGTTGGTTGTAGAATAAGTCCAACACCTGCACAGGTACAGATGTTTTGTAATGTTAATTAAACTATTCACTGTTGATGTGGTTGGTCTTAGGTAACCAGAACCTTCATGATGTGTCATGTACAGTACTCACTGGTACTAAGAATGGACCACTTTAACCCCAGTACAGTTCAACCACCTGCTCTAATGCAAACTATCAGACTAACTCCTACTATATATCATAAGGTGAGAACTTTTGTACACCTAAAAATTTGCTTACAAATAAATGAATTTTCCCCTTAAGTGTTTATATCTAATAACCAATAAGGATGAATAAATTGAGTAATCTGTTTACTGACACATGTGATCTGCTGCCCCCTTTTATTTAGAGTTTACATAAGTAGCAAGGTGTTGAAAAAAGTCTCATACTTCTTTCATCCTCCTCTTTCAGCTACAGAGGCATCTTCTGTGTCTGCTGACCTTTTCTCACCGTTTCATTGTTGGATGTTCCAGCAACTACCTGATAACACTTTGTTTCACATGTACCTGTTGCTGTCCGTTTAGACATGTCAGCTCCATGCACATTGAAATGTTTGTATCTCCAACACTGGTCTGAATGTGGATCAAATTATGTCTAAATCAAACCATTGCAAAATAAAACAATACTTTGTACAAAATAATAATAATAAATAACCTGAACTTCTATTTTGTAGTAGTAAATGTTTCACGTGCCCTCCAGGCAGGGCCGGATCTACAATATGGGCACCCTGGGCGAGTGCCCAGGGGCCCGACAGCTCAATGGGGCCCTCTGCTGGCCAGCAGAGAGCAGTTCAGCCTGGCAGAAAAGTTTTTTATTTTATTTTTTTATTTATTGTCGCTAGACGTAGATAAAACAAGGCTTTGTCCTCAATTTTCCTTATCATCCAACCCAAATAAAATAAAAAGTTGTTTTTCAAAAACAACTCTCATAAGTGTCTTTTAGTTTGTTGACATGACGTGTTGATTGGGAGCAGACGGCAATGCACACTTTCCAGTCCGGTTGGTGGCGGTAATGTGCTTAAAATAAGTTCGCCAACCGCCAATAAACAATAGAAGAAGAAGAAGCAGCTCTGCTCTGTGACCAATGAGCTGACAGCCCTTTTACACACGTGATTGAAACTACAGAATCCGGCTCATCTCATTGGTCCAGTCTTGGCAGTTTACGGAAGACACAGCGCGACAGGATTTGAAGATGGACGCAAGCGGCAAACATTCAGGGGATTTAAACAGTGAACATAGATCACTTCGAGCCTACTCCCCCCAGGAAAAAAAAGAAACGGCTGCAAAAATACAGAGTCGAGTGGGAAAAGGAATGGTGTCACCAGACGGCAGAAACATCGAAGCTGGACCGTAGGAGCAACGAGCTAACATGCTAACAGACCTTACTGTAAGATGGACGGGTGGCTGGTGTCACCAGACGGCAGAAACAGAGGAGCTGGACCGGAGGAGCAACGAGGTAACATGCTAACAGACCTTACTGTAAGATGGACGGGTGGATGGTGTCACCAGACGGCAGAAACAGAGGAGCTGGACCGGAGGAGCAACGAGCTAACATGCTAACAGACTACTGTAGGATGGACGGGAGTGTCATGTGTGGCTGGAACGCGTGAAGGATAATGGCTACAAAGCGAACTGTACTGTTTGCAAGCATACTTTTTCTGTAGCCCATGGTGGACAGTTTGATGTGAAACAGCATGCTTCTGCAGTTGGACACATAAGAAACGTGAAAAAACAACAAAACCAGGAGAACCCTTGAAGAAGTGGAGAAGATCACTGAAAGTCTTCACCTGGTTGGCAGGTAAAAATTCAATAATTTCTAGTGTAGTGGTGAACCATGTTTAATTATTGATAGTTATAAACAAAAGTGTACAATTGACACGTACAAATAAATACATAATTGTGAATTTACTTTACACTATGCAAACATACAACCTTGTCCATCTTTAAAAAAATCACAGTTCATATAGGTAATTAATAAATACATTTCAAAATGTAGTTTACATACAATGCTAAATTTATAAATATAAACAATACACGCTTTTCCATTTATTTATCACTACATAACCTAGGCTATGTGTCACTAATGAACTTTAACACCTTTTGGCAGGCTAAACATGTCTATGGATGAGCTGTATGAGGAATGTGTGACTGCAAACAGCCTGATAGACCACCTCACCACCTCACCTCAGGAGAAAGAAAGGTGGCAGTCCCAGGGAACAGCAGAGAAGTGGATGCAAGTTCTTCAGGCAGCTGACCTCCCCAACAGAACACCTGAACTCACACCTGGCCTCAAATGCTCCCATCATTCATGGTTGAGCAATGGCTAAGCAGTTCCATGTGATCCAGGTTTGAACTTGAGAAAAACATCATACAGACTGTCTACCTACACTTCAATCAAAGTAAGGGAATTCTTTTTCTTTTTCTGCTGCTTCGAGCTTTCTTAGAGCTCATGGACTTGTTTTTCATGCACGTGGACATGGACTGCACACCAAGGCACTGGTGTCACTATGGTTGCAACATGTTTCTGATGTATGTGATTTGCTGCTGGTTTGCTGCTGATTGATGTCAATGCAGTAGCTGCTGCTCTTTCAGAAGTGTTCATGTTTGACATCATTTGCTGATGAAGGATGGATGGATGGATGGATGTGATGCTGAATGATGTCAATACAGTAGTATTATATATACAATACAGTCAATACAGTAGTATATAGTAGTAGTCAATACAGTAGTATATATATATATATATATATATAT
>JBBPBX010014767.1:0-18176 GCA_038048925.1 Garcialebias charrua | reverse complement strand
TACTACTTGTACTATTCCTTCATTGTGATTTTTCACTTATCGTGGGGCTTCAGGGTACAGATCCCCCACCCGCAATAAACGAGAGATTACTGTGTTGTTATTTTCAAGGTTTAACCAAAATATGTCCAACATTGTCATTTCTCTTCACAAGAAGTCTAAAACGTTAGCACTAAAAGGCAGCGAGCAGTATGCATTCCTTCAACAATTGCTATAGGCTTTTAAAAAATAATGTAAAAATTATTCATAAGAAGTGCTACGGTCACCCAACAAATATATTATTTCATCAGTTGAAATTATTAAAATTTTATGATTTGGTTGAACATAGTATTTTACAAGTCATGTATAAAGCTCATAAAAAAATATTACCCCCAAATATTCAATTAAAATTTGTTTAAAAAAAGAGAGTCATTATAACCTGAAGAGAATGTAAATGTTTGTAAAACCTTCATTTAGAACTAGTCTGAAGTTGAGTTGTAATTCAGGAAACAGGATTGTGGAGTTGACTTGATATCACCATAAACATTTATAAAACTATTTATATGTTTAAAAAGATGATTAAGTTAAAGTTGTTGGGGAAAGTATGGCTCCATGTGAAGGATGTCTAATATTTTTTGTTTTCACTTTTGAGATTGTTCAATCTTAGATTGCTGTTTGTTTGTAGTTATTAACGTATTTTTTTGTATCTGTCCTTTTGTACAGCACCAAACTTATCACTAGTTTTTAAGTAAATAAATAATAATAATAATACTTTATTTGTATAGCAGCTTTTCAACAAATGTTATAAAGTGCTTCACATTAATCAATTAAAACAAAATGTGAATGTAAACAAAACAAATTAATAACTAAATTCACATTAAAACATATGTGAATATAATGTTCAGTTCAGTACCTCAGCATTTTCTGTAAAGCTTCTTTTTTTCTCTCTCTATTTGTCCTGTTAGGCATTGATGACACTCAGAATTATTGTCTGAGGGTCGAGGTGATACCCAACAGATTAACTTTCACAAGCAGAACATTATGGCTGGCCTCAATGCTCCACTTGATGTATGAATAAAACTTTATTAGGATTTGCTTTGGGTTTATTTAAGATAATGGACACTGGGATGAAAAAACCATAAAGAAAACTAAGCTAAAAAAGTGAGAGAAAGGGTAAAAGAGAAAGAAGGCGATAGGAGTAGAGGAGAGAGAGAGAGGTATAAAGAGAACACACATCAACATCATGAAGTCTGCCTCTAGACCTACGGAGAGAAAAAAAGACAAAACCGAGAAACCACAACAACAAAACAACATATACAGTATAATGATACTTTAACATCATTAGAAAGTATTTTATACTGTACATGGTAATACAAGATGTATTTAGTAGCCACCACAACCCAACTGAGTGTGTATCTGATAAACACCTGAATCTAAACACCTGTGTGAGCATGCTTGTCACTATAAGATTTCCCCTTAAAAATGTTTAGTAGTGGATGTGGGGACCCACAGATCCGCACCCACAGGACACGATGGTAACACAGGGAGGACCGGAGCCACAGACACACAGGGGCCCCAAGCCTGGAGCTCGAGAGTCCCCCAACAGGGACAACTGCACACCCCCAGAGAGAGGCAGAGGGAAGCCCCGAGCAACCCCTAGCAACCACAATGCAGAAATCCCAGGAGGCTGCAGCGATGAGCCCACAGGCCTACACACTGGGGGGAATGAGGTGGCGACCGACACAAGCCCACCCCTTCTTCAGAGAGCAAGCAGTGCCCATTCACCCCCCAACCCTTGCCCAGAACCCTAAATGTCTACATGCTACAAATGAGAGTGGGCACAGGTCCCGGAGGTGAGAATGATAAAACATCCCACCACCTATGTGCCACCATGTACCCACTCCAGACCCTATATGTGCATGTGTTGTGAGAGTGTTATAAGTAAGTGTCTAGGTTGTAAAATAAAATTGGGGCCCAGGACTCCACAAACCATGGAGATGGAGGATTCTCCCCGCAGCTCAGTAGTGTACCTGAACCTCAAGGCCCTGTCTGAGTGGTGGTGTGATGGAGTGGGCAGAGGAAGATGTCGGGATGGGGAGGAAGAACTGAGGTGGCAATGCCCTCCCAGGGGGCCAGCTCCACCACTGACCCTAATATGCACCCCCATTCTCTGAGATCTACCAGGGGAGGGAGGCTACAAAACAGACACCTAGGACACCTGCCGCACCATCAGGGACCAAAGCCACGGACCAGCACATAGCCCCGAGGACCAAACAGAAGAAGGGCCAACAATCCAACCCCACCCCAAAACCATCCAGACCCCCCAACCCGATCCCCAGTCCAACACCCAGCCCCCCAACCAAGGAAGCCACCAAACTCCCACAAGGACAATCAGCCAGGAGTGCCCGAACAGCCACAGATAGTGCACCACGGAGACAGAGAGCGCATCCCCACCTCCACAAAGGAACCGACCAGTCCACCCACAGTAACACCCACAACAAGAGTACCCCAGGCAAGGGAGGGCACATAAGCTGTAAAGCTTCTTAAGCCCGACCTATAAATCATTCAGGATGAAAACAGCTCTGTAAGTTAGGAGCTGAAACAGTGTGGTGGTGTCACAAAAAACAACAACCTGACAAAAAATATATTTTAAATTAATTTTTTGTTGGCAGCATGATGGCTCAGTTGGTAGGTCTGTTGCCTCTTAGTAAGAAGGTTGCCGGATCAAATCCCGGCCAGGAGCCTTTCTGGGTGGAGTTTTCATGTTCTCTCTATGCTTCGTGGGTTTTCTCCAGGATCTCTGGTTTCTTCACACAGACCAAAAACATGCATGTTAAACTGATTGGTAACTCTAAATTGTCCTGTGAATGATTGGCTCATTTATCTCTATGTGCCCCTGTGATGGACTGAAGACCTGGCCAGGGTGTCCCCCACCTCGCACAGTGACTACTGGACATGGGCACCTGTGACCCGAAAAGGAAGAAAAGGGTAAAGATTAGGGGGGCAGAAAAAATTTGGATTTTTTAAAAGAATCTAGATTCTTAGTCATAGCGATTCTGAATCGATTCTAAAAGCCACAAAATTGATTTTAAAACATTTTTAATTCCTCACCATTCACCATCCGTGTTGAACTACAGCCTGCTGATAAGCAACCGATTTCTGTCTCAGTTTTTATCGACTTTGGAGCCAAAACAGAATTTATCAACCGTCAATTTGCTGTGGATGTAGGGATGGAACTAATAGGATCTAATAAAAATCACAAGGTCCTTGTCTTGGACGGCCGCTCTCTTAGTGACTCTTGCCTCATTACTGCCCCCACCAGACTGACTTTAGGAGGTAACCATAGTGAGGAGATATAATTTATTGTCATTAACTCCCCCAACTGCCCATCATCCTGGGGGCTTCATGGCTACAAAAACATAACCCAAACATCAACTGGAGTGGTAGAGAGATAATCGGCTGGTCTGAGGAATGCCTCTCCTCTTGTTTGTTTGAGGCAGTCCTTCCCCCCATTTGAAGATGGTGTTACCTATCCAGACCTTTCTAAAGTTCCAGAGGAATATCATGATCTCAAAGAGGTTTTTAACAAGGTTAAGGCTACCTCTCTTCCCCTACATAGACCGTATGACTGCACTATTGATCTTTTGCCTGGTACGAGCCCCCCAAGGGAGAGGTTGTATTCCTTGTCTAATCAAAAAAGGCGTTCAATACAAAAACAACTGGACTTTATTTGTAACAGAAGACCAGGACCAGGACCCTTCTGCCATTCTGGTCCTGGTCTTCTGTTACAAATAAAGTCCAGTTGTTTTTGTATTGAACGCCTTTTTTGATTTTATCATGTCCTGGACGACTGAGAATCTTCACCAGCATCCTTGTCTAATCCTGAACTAAAGACTATGCAAAAATATATTAAAGAGTCTTTACAGGCTGGTATCATTCGCCCTTCTACCTCACCTGCTGGAACAGGCTTTTTCTTTGTCGGCAAGAAGGACGGTACACTGAGACCTTGCATTGATTATCTAAGTTTGAACAAAATCACTGTTAAGAACAAATACTCTCTTCCACTAATGTCATCAGCGTTTTACCTTATTCAAGGGGCCACTGTTTTCACGAAGCTAGACCTTAGAAATGCCTACCATTTAGTTTGCATTCGCGAAGGGGATGAATGGAAAACGGCATTTAACACCCCAGATGGACATTACGAGTACCTTGTTATGCCTTTTGGTCCGACCAACGCTCCTGCTGTTTTCCAGGCCCTGGTTAATGACGTTTTGAGAGACATGGTCAACCAGTTCGTATTTGTCTATCTTGACGATATTCTCATCTTTTCTAAGGAGTACCCACAGGAGACACGTCAGAGCTGTGTTGTTAAGATTGCTGCAAAATAATCTCTTTATTAAAGCAGAGAAGTGTGAATTTCACCAGAAATCTACTTCATTCTTGGGATTTGTTATGGGTGGCCATGGAGGTCGGCAAGGTTTCGGCAGTCCTGGATTGGTCGATCCCCAAGGACCGTAAACAGCTGCAGAGGTTCCTTGGGTTTGCAAACTTTTACAGAAAGTTCATTAAGAATTACAGCACTATTGCCAGTCCTCTCCATGCCTTGACTTCTGCTAAAAGGTTCACTTGGAATGACTCTGCTGACCACGCTTTCAAACATTTAAAACTTTTGTTCTCCACAGCCTCCATCCTACATTCACCGAACTCTAGCAAACCCTTTATTGTGGAGGTAGATGCCTCCAGCACTGATGCCGGGGCCATTCTCAGCCAGCGCGGCAGTGATGGTAAGGTGCACCCATGCGCCTTCTTTTCTAAAAGTCTCTCTGCGGCTGAACGAAATTATGATGTTAGGGAACGTGAACTGCTTGCTGTCAGGCTGGCCCTGGAAGAGTGGAGACACTGGCTCGAGGGGGCCAAAGAACCCTTCACTGTTTGGACGGATCACAAGAACCTGGAGTATCTTAAGACTGCTAAGCGCCTTAATCCTAGGCAAGCCAGGTGGGCACTATTCTTCTCACGCTTTGACTTTACTCTCTCATATCCACAGTTTTCCTGATTTGGCGCCACTGCCCATAATTCATAGCGGAAGACGGTTGTTTACTTCCGCTTGCACTGTTGTTTACAGTTGTGGAAGATGGTGAACAAACAGACTACAGACTCTTGACCAAGGCGCAAGAGCTAGATATCTGCAAAAAATAGCAGTGGTCGGAGTTGACCCCTATAAGTTGGAGAAAGACATCATGTCAGACGAAGCGGACAAGTTGTTACAGAGAAGTTACTCTGACATCGTTAATTATTTAATGACTACGAGGAGTGCCTACAATGGAGGAGCTTCACAGCTTTACATCCATGGATGCTTATAACCAGTAACAGATTTGTGAAGGACGTCCAAATCTTCATGTTAATAACAGTTCTGGTGACTGGCAGAGTAAGTGATTACAATAATGTACACGTAGATGTCCCTCATAGCTACAGCAGCTAAGCTAATCTTTGTTACAGTAAACATCGCTGTTATTTCTCACATTACATTATTTATTTAGCCTATGACTGCCTTTCATACTGAAATTAGTGTTAACAAAATAAATTATTTGTAATTATTGCTCAGTCATAGTATTTAACGTTTTACAAAAAATGTCACTGATAGTATTAATTTTCCACTATGATCTGCCTTTGTTAATAAAGTTAGTGGTGAAAAGTTACAATTTGGTAACTTTTTTTAATCCATTGGTTAAATGTTGTTTTAAACCCTGAAACAAGAAAAGCATTTTAATTGTTTTCGTCCTTTGTGTTGTATTTCTGTGTAAGGTACTGAGAGTCCCAGATGGATGAAACTCCACTTTGTCCAGAAGTTGTGTGCAGTCATGCACCATAGCAACAAATGAGTGGAAATATAATTTTCTATAAATAAATCTGCTTTTCAAGTACATTTGGTGTTGCTATGAAACATGCATTCCTAAATGTACGTGTGCTTACCTTTAGTTTGAATAAAACTGTTGCACCAAGTTTCACCTTCTTTATACAATAATTAAGATACGTTGTTTAATCTCCAATAATGAGAAGTAGTTTCATTGTATATCACCTC
Source organism: Garcialebias charrua (assembly GCA_038048925.1). Taxonomy (NCBI): domain Eukaryota; kingdom Metazoa; phylum Chordata; class Actinopteri; order Cyprinodontiformes; family Rivulidae; genus Garcialebias; species Garcialebias charrua. Next base: position 12,118 of record JBBPBX010014767.1, on the reverse strand, counting down.
TACTAGACATTATTCTACTGCACATAAATAAAACCTAAATGTAGTGATTGTTCTTTGGCAACTTACCAGTTTAGTGTTTTATTGACATGTACAAAACATAAAAACATGCATGTTGCTGTATGGTTCCTCCTCTAGGAGGAGACTGATAAAGTTTAGAGTAAACGCTATAATTATAAATTCAAAACAGTTGAAACTGAATACAATATGAGAACTGTGGGTGATTTTGTCTTTTAATGAAAATAATTTGGCTACAGAATAAATACCAGATCAAAAACACTCTTCGACAAGGAATGATGGAGACCAGTGCAGTTTCTGATTTTAAACAAACTGGAACAGATTCCTCGTCATGTGGGACCGCCTGATTGGAGCAGCCAACCCCTCAGGATCCAAGACTGGACCCAGATCGAGGATGTAAGACTGGACCCAGGTCTAGGATCTTTTCTTTGGATAGAACTCGGTCCTTCACTCATCTGTACCTTAAAAAAAGATTAGTAAGCATTGTCATGTTTGCATCACAAAGTCTAAAATAAGACTCCAAGTTTGTTACTCAAAGTAGAAAAAAATGAATACAGTTGCTCCTAACATGTTTACTCATTCACAAAGATATATGTTCAATTTTATATTGATTTCAGTAATTTTATCTTAGATTTACTTTAATATTTTTGAATTATTGTACCAGTTGCTTGTGTCATAACCTGCTGTTCCTCTGCTGCTGCCTCTCAGAGTAAGTGTGTCTGTCAGCTTCAGTGTAGGAGACCAGTCTGTGTTTGACTTGTGTGCAGGCCTTCCTGAAAGAAAAAAAATTCAATAGAACAAATGTAGTAATACCCAAAAGATGAACTTGTGTAACCCTTCAGGAATCCAAGACTGGACCAGGCCTAGGATCTTTTCTTTGGATGGAACTCGGCCCTTCACTCATCTGTACCTTAAAAAATAAACGATAAGTAAACATTGTCATGCTTGCATCACAAAGTCTAAAATAAGACTCCAAGTTTGCTACTCAAAGTAGAAAAAATAAATACAGTTGCTCCTAACATGCTAGCCTGGTCTGGGATGACTGAAGGTGAATCTACAGTGCACTCTGAATAACACAAAAATACAAAATCAACTCTACACTCATGTAAGCTCTGTTATAGCGTAACAAAACCTGTAAAGTGTCACTTAGCTTATGCTGGTGAAGTCTCAGTCATCCAAGACATGATCAAATAAAAAAGGCCTTCAATACAGAAACAACTGGACTTTATTTGCGTCTGTTTTAAATAAGCTACCTTTAATAACTCAGCATATTCTTTATTAATCCAAATATTATTCCAACATCATCAACACCTGCCCTGGAAACTCTAAACAGCTCTTCTCCACAATAACTCGTCTGCTTAATCCCATTAAACAAACTCTTGAGGACTCTGCTCAAAAATGCGACCTGTTTCTTTCATCTTTTAAAACCAAAATTGACACTATCAGATCTCAGCTCCACAACCTCCCTGTTCTCAGTGTGCCATCTACCCGTCTGCATTCTGGGACCCTTAACAGCTTTGACGAAGTTGTTCAGAGTGAGGTGGAGGCCATCATCAAGAAAATGAAGCCTTCATCCTGCGCCCTGGATCCTTTCCCCTCGTCTCTCATAAAATCCAATCACTCTGCAATAGGCCCACTTATCACTCAAATAATAAATCAGTCTCTTCAATCTGGTCATGTTCCACTGCCTCTAAAAACTGCCATCATTAGGCCTCTTCTGAAAAAATCTAATTTGGATCCCGACATTTTTTCTAATTACCGCCCAATTTCACACCTCCCTTTTCTGTCTAAAGTGCTGGAAAAAGCAGTTGCTGCTCAGCTGCAGGATCACTTACAACAACACTCCCTGTATGAGAAGTTCCAGTCTGGATTCAGGGCAGCTCACAGTACTGAGACTGCACTGCTGAGAGTTACTAATGATGTCCTCTTGGCTGCTGACACTGGCTCTCCCTCCATCCTTGTCCTCCTTGACCTCACTGCAGCCTTCGACACTGTGGACCATAGTATCCTCCTCCACCGTCTTCATGTGGAGGTCGGTCTCTGTGACACCGTCCTGGACTGGTTTAAATCTTTCCTCTCCAATAGGCTGGAATGTGTTAGTCTTGGCAACGCCACGTCCCAGACAGTCTCTGTCTCCTGTGGTGTCCCTCAGGGGTCGGTTCTGGGGCCCCTGTTGTTTTCCCTTTACATGCTGCCTTTAGGTCAAATTATTAATCAGTTCAACATTTCTTTTCACTGTTATGCCGACGATACACAGCTTTACATCAGGACTGGAGCATCCTCATCTTCCACCTTGTCATCTCCATCTTCACTCACTGCCCTCTCTGCCTGCCTGGAGGCAATTAGGGCATGGATGAATCAGAACTTTCTTCAATTAAACTGCTCCAAGACCGAGGCCATACTGATTGGCACCCCTCACCAGGTACAGACATCTACTATAACAACACTTTCCTTTTCTGGACAAGACATCCCCCTCTCCACCTCTGTTACAAATCTTGGAATAAAAATGGACTCCAATCTTACATTTGAAAATCACATTAAGCTTCTGTTTAAAACTTGCTTCTTCCATCTTCGAAACATCTCTAGACTTCGCCCATCCCTAACTTTTTCCGATGCTGAGAAGCTCGTCCATGCTTTTGTCTCCTCCAGGCTCGACTACTGCAACTCCCTGTTTATTGGAATCCCTGGCAAAAACCTTCAGAAACTTCAATATATTCAAAACAGTGCTGCAAGGATCTTGTTGCGAGTTCGTAAATTTGAACATATTACGCCCATTCTTCATAACCTTCATTGGCTTCCTGTCGCCTACAGAATTCAGTACAAAACTGCTCTCATTACACATCAATGCTTACATGGAACTTCACCAGATTATCTGAAGGATATTCTTATTCCACACTCATCCACCCGGTCGCTGCGGTCACAGAACAGTAATCTCCTTCACATTCCGAGAACCAAATTAAGGACCATGGGAGACCGGGCTTTCAGTGTGGCTGCCCCCCGCCTGTGGAACTCTCTTCCTGACTGTCTGAGGGTCCCACAGTCTGTGGTTGACTTTAAGAGCGGCTTGAAGACCTTTCTTTTCAACCGAGCATACTCTGCCTCCTCATGATTCTACTTTTGATCTTAGTTGATACTGTTATTGATTTTACTTGTTTTATTACTTGTTTTATTGACATTTAATTTCTGTTGCACCGTGTAGCACTTTGAGATTTTCATTAATGAAAAGTGCGTTATAAATTGAATTCATTATTATTATTATTATTATTATTAATCCACAGACTTTGACAGGCCTGGGGGCTAATCTCCCCCCATGTTTTGTTTGAATGTTTTGCCTGTATTTGGGAAGCCAGATCTCACTGGGTAAATAAATGTTCAAAATAAAATATTAACATGCAGCCTCCTAACAACAAACAGTCCAGGCTAAACATGGGACCGGGACCAGAACCAGCACTTTGTGGCAGTGAGTGTTACGTGTGGAGGTTAGCATGTAGCATAGCGTTGCTAAGCTAACGACAGTATCAGAGACGCTAGATCATGAAAAAACTGTTCAAACACACATTGTTTAGCAAAATTATTCGTATAGAATTTTGGTTTACTGGACAAAAAGTGATCGGAGCATATTTTGGATGTCTTCGAGGGCAGATCCGGTTGATATTACGCAGCCAGACTCGTCGACGTTCTGTGGTGAGCTGTTCGGTTTCTGGTCCTTCATTTTTCCTTATTATCGGAATTAAGAAAAAATTCTGCTTGGCGTTTCCCCGATTGGAACACCCACTAACCCAACACGAAGTAACCATTGCAATTGATTAGAAATAAACAAATGAAAAAACCCCGCAAAAAACACACTGCCGGTAGACTAGGCTGTAACTGCTGTTCTGGGAGCTTAGTTACGCCGGAACAAGTATAAAACCGGCAGGCGGAAGTAGTGGTGTGTCATGGCAGCCCACATACGCTCTTACAGAATCTTGTAGATAGACCTGGAATCAAGAATCTGAAGCCCGACGCCCTGTCCCGGCTCAAGGAGGATGAGCCCAGTCACACTCCCATGGAGAAGGACTTCATCCTTCCTGAGATGGTACGACTCGCCATTATGCAACTTGAGTCAGAGCTGCATCAGGCCCAGCTGAATCACGGTCCACCTCCTGACTGTCCCAAGGGTCGAATTTTCATTTCCCAAAATAAAATTAAGGAAGTGCTCGAGATATGTCATAGTTCTCAACTTTTTTGTCATCCTGGTCTTAACAAGACGTTGACTATTGTCAGGTCCCAGTTCTGGTGGAAGAACTTAGTGTCTGATGTTAAGGACTTTGTTTCTTCTTGCAATACATGTAACTAAGCCAAACCCTCACGTCATCCTCAAGCGGGTCTGCTTCGACCTCTTCCTGTGCCCTCACGTCCCTGGTCTCATCTTGGAATGGACTTTGTTACTGGTCTCCCTCTCTCCGCCAGTCAATCTGTCATCCTCACCATGGTGGACCGCTTTTCCAAGATTGTCTACCTTGTCCCTCTGCCTAAACTCCCTTCAGCTAAGGACCTCAGTCAGATTATGGCCAGGGAGGTCTTCAGGCTGCATGGATTCCCTCAGAACATTGTGTCTGACCGTGGCCCCCAATTCATTTCTAAGTTTTGGAGGGAGTTTTGCAGTCTGCTCAGCGTCTCTTTGAGCCTGTCCTCTGGTTTTCACCCACATACTGACGGTCAGTCAGAGCGAGCCAACCAGGAGGTGGAGACTAAGCTCCGCATCTTGTGTCAGGAGAATCCTAAGAACTGGGTCAACAATCTACCATGGGTCGAGCATGCTATGAACACTCTGCCCTCTTCCGCCACAGGGTCTGTCACATTTTTATGTGGTTTATGGGTTCCAACCACAGGTGTTCTCCATGCAGGAATGGGATGCTCAGGTGCCATCTGCCCACGGAGCTACCCTACGATGTCAGCGGATCTGGAGGAGAGCCAGGAGGGCAATCCTGAAGGCTAACGTAAGATATACCAAGGGAGCCAACAAGAGGCACTTTATCCAACCAAATTACCAAGTAGGGCAGAAGGTTTGTCTGTCTACGAAAGATCAACCCCTGCGGGAAGATTCCAAGAAGCTGGCACCTCGTTTTATCGGCCCTTTCCCCATCAGTAAGATCAGCAATCCCGTGACGGCTCGTCTTCAACTTCCTTGTAACATGCGGATTCACCCCACTTTCCACGTCTCTCGCCTGAAGCCTTTTCTTCAGTCTCGCTTTGGGCCCTCCTCCAGACCCCCTCCTCTCGCCCGGTTCATTGATGGAACCCCGGCCTTTACTGTCAGGAGACTAATCCGCTCCAGACAGTGGGGTCGGGGTATCCAGTATTTAGTAGATTGGGAGGGTTATGGTCCCGAGGAACGTTCCAGGGTCCCCAGTCGCCACATTCTCGACAAGCCCCTGATTGTGGCTTTTCACCATGCCCACCCTGATCAACCTGGTGGTGTGGGATTCTTAGTTTTTCTGTCTGTTTGTCACTCTTCATTCCACAGCCAATCACTCAACTCACCACACCTGCTGCCAGTCTGAGGAGGACTGCTGACTCACCTATTTAAGCAGCTGCCAGACACCTCTTCAGCACCGGGACATCTTCTTCCATTCGGACCTTCCATGGGCCTGACTCCTCTGGTCTTCTCTAAGACATCTTCATCCACGGGTCTCATCCTCTGTGGGCGGCCGTGGTGTAGTGGTAATGGCAGTCGTCTCCCGATCGGAAAGTTGGCGGTTCGACTCCCGGGACCCGCACCATGTGTCGTTGTGTCCTTGGGCAAGACACTTAACCCTGAGTTGCTCCCGGTAGGACTGGAAAGCACCTTGCATGGTAGTCTGCCGCCACCGGTTTATGAATGTGTGTAGCATTCAATATATGTGTAGCACTTTGAGATTTTCAGTAATGAAAAGTGCGTTATAAATTGAATTAATTATTATTATTATTATTATTATTATTACACCGTCCAGCTCACCAGCTCCTCTCTCCAACGGGACTCTCTCTCTCCACTGGCTGCAACCCCAGGAATCCCTCCTTCTACTCTCCTCTAGAACACCTCCTCCAAAACAAAGTAAGAATTTCAATTCTTCAACTCAAGATTCAAAACCATCATATTACCTACGGATATATACTCACCAACTCTCTCCCCTTCCTTTGCAGCTGCTCGAGTACTTTCTGTCTGCACTGTAAATAAACTCACTAACTTTTTGCCCTGCCTTGTGTCCTTACTTCCTTGGTCTGCTATTTGGGGTCAACGTTAAAACCAAACCTGATAGTATGTCCCAGCCTATGGACCCCCCAGGCACGACTGAGGAAGTAAGGGGCCAGTTTGAGTCAACATTACAGCAGATTGTCACTCAGCAGCAAACCACCCAAAAGAACCTACTGCAACTGGGGAGCAGGGTTTCTTCTCTACAGAAGGAGTTGTCAACCCAAACAAAACCAAATGTAGTTCCTTGTAAGGAACCAGACGTTTGTCCTTCAGAGTTTTTTGAAGGTAACACACGTAAATGTGGCGGCTTCATTCTCCAATGCGAGTTGGCTTTTAAACGAGCTCCAATTACCTACGACTCTGACTTTGCTCGCATTACTTACATTATAAGTGCACTGAAGGGTGAGGCGCTCCAATGGGCACAAGCCTTCCTCCGCCGACGTCCTGTCGACCGCTTGTCTTACTCCATGTTTTTGAAGAACTTTCTCAAGGTGTTTGACCACCCTCTCCAACAGGAGGACGCAGCCCAAAAACTGTTTACCTTACGCCAAGGAAGGGAAACGGTGGCGAAGTTTGCAATACACTTCCGCATCCTCGCTGAGGAGTCCGGATGGGAAGGAACAGCGCTCCGTAGCGCATTCATTAAAGGAGACCACATATAGGTATTTAAATTTTTTATGTTATGTCTGTGTGCTATCTTGACAATATTAATTCATTTTAATACACAAAATAATTCTTAGATAATTAATTATACCCTTTTTAATTCTGCCATTTTTAACTTTCGTTTTGAACGACCGGTTTCTTGAAGTCCACGCCCTTCAACGATCTGTTAACGCCCTCTGTAACAGCCAGTATCTGTAATGTGTTGTTGTTTTAAAATTAGCTCTTTTTTTATTACTCATTTGACTTACTGTTAGTGTTAGCTTAAGATAACTTACCGAAACCCGTCTGAGCGCGCCGCAGTTTGCTGCTCCTTTTAGCATTAGACCACCCGAATCCGAAGCTAATGTTAGCTTGTTCCTCTTCCGGTTTTCGCCAGCTCCGCTCGTTGCACGCGGAGATTTTGGGAGTTATCGCTGTTCCAGTCAAGACACACACAAAGTTCACCAAGTGTCTCCCGTAAATTAATCCGTAAGGAGAAGGTCCTCACTGCTGCGAGCCTGCTGCGAGGCTGAAATGAGGCTGTACAGTTGAAGCTCCGCTCCATCGCGCCAGAAGAGGGTCCCGTCGCAACCGGTCCCTACGCCGGGGGTCCGCTCGTTTAATTTTTGCCGGCTGCGCGTTGGGAGCGATCGCAAATACACTAAAAATTGAACTAAAACATAAAAATAACAATTATACTTTATTTATAAAGCCATTTAAAAAAAACACAGCTGCAACAAAGTGCTGTACACATGAAATTAAGAACATATAAACAAAAGATGAGATGAAATCATGAAAAACAACAGTCATGTGTTTAATACAGAAGTGGGTTGAGCCTAACCAGGGGTTGCTAGGTGAGGGGCTGGACTCAGGTTTGAGGTGATTGGCTACGGCTTGTGACGTCAATAACTGCAGGAAGTGTGAATCCAGGTGTATTTATCAAAAATAAATAAATCTACTTAGAGTAAATAAACCACTGGGTGCATTTTTTTGGCACAAGGACTGTTTTTTTATGAAGTAAATACCCAAAGTTGAGTAAAAAAAACATTAAAAAGTGAATTTTGCATCTGTGGTCCCCTTTAAAGCTCTAAACCGCCAGATAAAAGACAAACCAATTACTGGGGAGATTCCTTCCGACCTAGACGACGTAATTGCCTTGGCCATCCGCGTTGACAACCGTGTTCAAGAGAGCCAACTCGAGGATGACTTCATCTCCCGTGAGTCTCTCGCTTCCGGAAGTCCCGCCCTCACAGCTCACGAAGCGGAGCCGATGCAAATCGGAAAGACCCGAATCACCCCTGAAGAGCGACAGCGACGTCATGAGGCCAAAGCATGCATGTATTGTGGAAAGCAAGGACATGCAGTAAAAACATGCAGTTTACTGCTAAATGCCAACGCCCACCAGTAGGTAAGGGGATACTGGTGGGTACAACTTCTCTTTCTCCTAAAAACTTGTCCTTGCCTGTGATTCTCTGTTTGAACTCTGTTAATCATCCCATGCAGGCATTACTCGACTCTGGTGCAGAACAGAGCCTCATCAGCAGAGAGATGGTGTAGAGGCAGGGCTGCCGACTTGGGACCCGAAGGACACAGGTTCAAACCCCGGCCCCGGCCACTACACACCTTGGGGTGTCTATGAGTGCACACCTATTTCCCCAGCTCCCTGGGCGCTTTCTATGGCTGCTCACTGCACCACCTGGTGGTGGTTGGGTTAAATGCAGAGACGAATTTCGTCTTGTATGGGAAACATACACAGATGACAAAAATGTGACATTTATTTATTTTTATTATATCTAGTGGACAAACTACAGATTCCCACAACCGGTTTGGACCCATCCATTCTTGTCACCGACATCACGGGACAACACATTTCGTCCATCTCTTTGAAAACATTAAAGATTAAATTTGTTGTCTCAGGAAATCACAGGGAGTCTGGTGAGTTTTTTGTTTTTGACTCGCCCACGTCTCAACTCATACTAGGATACCCTTGGTTAACGACTCACAACCCATGTATTAACTGGACAGAGAACAGAATTGAAAGATGGGGGGAGGAGTGTTCTTTAAAATGTCTCCATTCAACTGTCTCTCCCAGTTCACCTCCCCCATTGGTAAAAGAAAAGATCAACCTAACCAACGTGCCCACCACTTACCACTCACTGGCACCGGTTTTTAGCAAACAACAAGCATTATCCTTACCTCGTCACAGACTCTACGACTGCACAATTGATTTACTTGCTGGTGCTCCACTACCTGCTAGTAGATTATATAACATCTCAGGCCCTGAGAAGGCGACCATGACAAAGTATATTGAAGAGTCACTTAAATCTGGTATTATCCGTCCATCCACATCTCCACTTGGGGTAGGTTTTTTCTTCGTCTCAAAGAAAGATAAAACCCTCCGTCCGTGTATCGACTATCGGGGTCTGAATCAGATCACTATCAAAAACAAATATCCACTTCCTCTTATCGAATCTGTTTATGAACAGCTACAAGGTGCAACTGTCTTCACAAAGCTTGACCTTCACAATGCTTATCATCTGGTTCGTATTCGTAAGGGGGACGAATGGAAAACTGCCTTTAAAACACCTCTTGGACATTTCGAATACCTGGTCATGCCCTTTGGGTTGACTAACGACCTGGCAGTTTTCCAAGCTCTTGTTAACGACGTCCTACGGGATTTTCTTCAGGTCTTTGTTTTTTTATACCTAGATGACATCTTGATCTACTCCAAAGATGAGACGCAACACACCTGACACGTCAAAACGGTCCTTCAACGATTATTGGAAAATCAGCTGTTCGTTAAAGCCGAAAAGTGTGAGTTCCACAAATCTTCTGTCACCTTCTTGGGATTTATCTTTGAGAGAGGACAGGTGAGGTCTGACCCGGACAAGGCTGTGGTGGATTGGCCTGCGCCTTCTAATAGGAAGCAGCTACAGCGATTCCTGGGGTTTGCCAACTTTTACAGGCGCTTTATTAAGAACTACAGTAAGGTGGCCATCCCTCTCACACAACTCACCTCTACCCGTGTACAGTTTGCCTGGACTGCTGAAGCTGAAACTGCTTTTTCCACCCTGAAACATCTTTTCTCAACAGCTCCTATCTGATCTCATCCAGATGTTTTGAAACAATTCACCATTGAGGTCGACGCCTCTGACGCCGGAGTTGGGGCGGTCCTTTCACAACGGTCGTCCGATGATGGGAAACTCCACCCGTGTGCCTTCTTCTCCCGTCGCCTGTCATCTGCTGAGATCAACTATGAGGTGGGTGACCGTGAACTGTTGGCCATTAAGCTGGCTTTGGAGGAATGGAGACACTGGTTGGAGGGTTCGGAACTTCCCTTCATCGTCTGGACAGACCACAAGAACCTGGCCTATCTTCAGGGAGCAAAGAGACTCAACGCCCGACAGGCCAGGTGGTCTTTGTTTTTTGCTCGATTCAATTTCTCGATTGCCTATATTCCAGGATCTCGTAATGTCAAGCCAGATGCCCTTTCTCGACAATTTTCCTCGGTCGAGGGTCCCGAGACTCCGGACGACATCCTCCCATCTTGTTGCACGGTGGGTGCTGTGACTTGGCCAATAGAGAAAGACATCTTGGAGGCCCAAAAAACCGAAACCTGGCTCGGGTCCTTCTGGGAGATTGTTCGTTCCCGCCTCCATGGTGAGCAAAGTTCTGGTCTGGCTCCACACTGCCCGGTTCTCCTGTCACCCCGGCATCCGGCGCATGCTCCACCTGACCAAAGCGTCCTTCTGGTGGCCAACTCTTCAGAAGGACGTTAAGGAGTTTGTCTCGGCCTGCCCTGTCTGCGCCCGGAACAAACACAACAACCAGACCCCCGCTGGTCTCCTCCTACCTCTCTCGATCCCCAACCGTCCTTGGTCCCACATCGCCTTGGATTTCATCACCGGTCTCCCGGTCTCCAATGGTAACACTGTCATTTGCACCATTGTTGATCGTTTTTCCAAGTCTACGCATTTCATACCGCTTCCTAAACTTTCGTCTGCTCTTGAGACTGCCCAGGTTGTCATGGAACATGTTTTCCGCCTCCATGGCATACCTCTGGACATTGTGTCTGATCGTGGCCCACAGTTCGTCTCCCAGGTCTGGCAAGGGTTCTGTGCTACGCTTGGGGCACACGTCATTCTCTCCTCGAGTTACCATCCGCAATCCAACGGGCAGACGGAGAGATGCAGCTAAGATCTGGAGGCCATCCTACGGTGTGATCGATTCCAACCCATCTTCCTGGAGCTAGCATCTTCTGTGGATTGAATACGCCCACAATTCCCAGACCTCAACGGCCACTGGACGGTCTCCATTCGAGGTGGCCTTGGGATTCTCTCCTCCTCTTTTTCCTTCGCAGGAGGCTGATGTGGGCGTTCCCTCGATCCACCTCCACATTAGACGCTGTCGTCGGGTTTGGCACCAGACGACGGCGCTCTGGCGAGGACTTCTGAGCAGAATGAATGTTTTGCTAACAGGTACCGCTCCAGGGCTCCCGTTTACAGGGTAGGCCAGAAAGTATGGCTCTCCACCAAGGACATCTCTTTGAAGGACACTCCTCGGAAGCTCTCGCCTAGGTTCATCTGTCCTTTCCCTGTAGTGAAGGTGATCAACAGGTCGGCGGTGAGACTCCAGCTCCCGCCGTCGATGAGGATACACCTGACCTTCCACGTATCCCGCGTCAGGCCTGTGGGATTCCTGGTTTCTCTGTCTGTTTGTCACTCTTCATTCCACAGCCAATCACTCAACTCACCACGCTCTGTTTGTCAATAATGAAATAAAATGCAAATTAAATAGTGAAATGTCAATAATAGTTGATAATATTATGGAAATGATAACAATAGAAATAATAAACAAAAACGATAAAAACATAATAATAAGTTGTGTATATAGATCACCAGGAGCAAATATAGAAATATTCACGGATAAAATCTTGGAGCTAATGGAGAAGAGTTTTAATAAAAATGTTTTTTTGTGTGGAGACTTTAACATTGATATGGGAAATAAAACAGATTCAAATAACATAAGCACATTTATAAACTCAATGTACAGTTTAAATATGTATCCAGTGATATCAAAGCCAACAAGAATTACAACTCATAGTGCCACAATAATTGATAATATTTTCACAAATATAACAAATGGGGACGTGATAGGTGGTATCTTAACGACCGACTTAAGTGATCATTTACCAGTTTTCACAATCTATAAAAATGATCAAAGCATCACAAAAGCAGTCACAATGAA
>JBBPBX010014766.1:35526-46608 GCA_038048925.1 Garcialebias charrua | reverse complement strand
CTTGCAGGCACGCCAACTGGGGGCTGAGCCAGTGGCAATTACTGGACTCTCCTCCCCACCCATGCCTGAGCTGGCTACGGAGGAAGATGACTTGTCCTTGGCTGCCTCGGCCTCTCATTTTTTAGGTGATGAGGAGGAACAGTCGGTCTCTGTGACTGGTTCCTTTTCTTCATCTAGGAGTGGAAGTAGTGAGTCAGGTGCCGGTTCTATGCAGGACGTCATGCATCTGGCCCTGGCTCAACTGCAGCTGGACATCCCGTAGCCAGAGGGGTCTATCTCGGGAAGTGCCTTATTCAGGCGCGGACAGGCCCCTCCTTCCTTTTTTGTCCCTCCGTCAGAGGAGTACTTGAAGGAGTTACATGGCTGCTGACGTGACCCAAGGGCCCAGGCGCGCCTCTCTGCAGATGCCCGAGGGCGGCGGCCATGCATGAGCCAGCTGCGGCAGGCCTCGATCACATGCCGTCGATTGAACCTGCTGTTACCTCGCTCATTGTATCACCAGAGGTAGCCTTGCGCAATGATGTCCGGTGCCCACGACCTCAGTGTCGTATCACGGACGACTTGCTCTGCAGAGCCTATCATGCCGAAGCGCGTGCTGGCTGCCTTGGCAATTCCTTGGCACACTTCTTGTGTGCCCTCTCCGCGTCCCTTCAGAGCACCAGTGGTGCAACAGCGGCGATGGGCTTTAGTGATGCACCGCTTCAAGGGTTTCCGTTGATGACGAGGGAATTGGGGCACGTGATATCCTTCTTGGTCCAAGCCCGCCGACAGGTCTGGTGGCACAGTCAACTTTGGCCGAACCTTGCCGTAGATCCCTCCGTGATCTTCCATTGGTGCAAGAGGAGATGTTCAGACCAGCTGCCTTGGATGCGCTCGAACGGACCATCCAAGCACAACAGACGAGACAGCAACTTTCAACCCTTAGAAGGGCAATGCCCCCTCCACTTCCTCGGCATCCCCCGGTGGTTCCCGGCTTTCGGCCGCCTTAGGGCCCTTGCCCTCGTGTGGCTTGGCAGAGACCACATAGGTCCTTTCGTGAATCGGTCTGCCAACCAGTTGGACAGGTCCAGGCCATGGTCTCTGGTCGTCGCCCCCCCACGGCCCCTAGGGGCCGTGGAGGGAGACTGTGATACCACCAGACCGACTGTCGGATATTTCTCCCACCAGTAGCTCAGGTACTAGGCTTATCACGCCAGGGACGCATGGGTGGTTACCACTCTGACCCATGGTTACCGGCTACAGTTCCGACGGCGGCCTCACATCTCACACCGGGTCAAGATGACTGTAATCACCGACCGGTGAAAGCCCGAGTACTAGACATGGAGCTTTCCATCCTCCTGGCCAAGGGTGCGATCGAGGCAGTGAACCCTCTGCGACAACCCAGAGGCTTTTATTCAACTTACTTCCTTGTGCAGAAGAAGACGGGCGGCTTTCGTCCCATTTTGGATCTGAGGGACTCAACCAATATTTAAAGGTAATGCCCTTCCACATGCTCACGACAGTAGAGGTCCTTCAAGCTGTCACAGAGGGAGAATGGTTCACATCTATAGACCTGACTGATGCTTATTTTCATGTGCCTATTGCGGCGGAACATTGCTGCTTTCTCAGGTTTGCATATTGAGGTCGCCACTGGCAGTTCCGGGTACTCCCATTCGGGCTCTCTTTCCCCGAGGGTGTTCACTCTGTGTGTGAGGGCAGTCCTATCTCCCCTGCAGGTCAAGGGCATGAAGGTTCTGCCGTACCTGGACGATTGGCTTCTATGCACCCAGTCTCGGGCCTGTACCATTCGCGACACAAATCGCCTACTCGCTCACGTGTCCCAGTTGGGCCTCAAGGTCAATACAGTAAAGAGAAAAGCTACCTGCTACCTTCGCAGACCGTCACCTTTCTTGGAGTGGTTCTGTTCCGGGAGAGTGGTCCCTCCACAGCGACGTAGTGTGGATGATCTGGGACCGTTTTGGTCAAGCGGAAGTTGACCCGTTTTCAACAGAGGAGTCAACCCAGTGTCCCTTATGGTACTTCCATACGGGGGCGTCTGGTGCACTGGGCTGGGATACGCTGGCTCACCCTTGGTCAAGGGTACTTCTTTATGCCTATCCATCCCTTTCTCTGATTTGGCCAACCCTTCACAGAGTCCTAGCAGAGGGCCACAGATGGCTATTGGTGGCCCCATATTAGCCAACACAACCATGGTTCCAGCTACTGCGAGGTTATGTCTGGGTGTTCCGTGGCGTCTTCCGACCAGGAGGGACTTGCTGTCTCAGCTGGGGGGTTGCTATGGCACCCCAATCCTCAACGTCTTCAGCTGTGGCTGTTGCAGTGCCAGGACAGCAGCCGACTGGAGTTTCAAGCCCTATTGGACTTACCATCTTGGGCGCCAGGGCACCTTCTACTCATTAGCAATACGAAAACAGGTGGAGTCAGTTTTCACAATGGTGTACTAATCACAATGAGGACCCAGTTTCCTGTGTAGTACCTACCATTCTGGAGTTTCTCCAGTCTCTCCTTGGTAAGGGTCGCTCTCCTTCGACGTTTAAGGTCTATGTAGCAACGATAGGTTACAGTCTAGTTTTTTTAATGCTGTACCGTTCAGAACCAGCGTCTTGCTCCAGTAAGCAGATGACACCATTCAGACAGGGATTCTGACGGGTTTTTAGTCATTTTATTATTTCGTAAGACACTTCGAAGACATTCCTGAAGGATGAGACATGATTTTGGTTCATGGCTAATCACACCGGCATCAATGAACGGACGATGGGCAGTCATAATCTTGTCTCTCTCTTTCTACGTGGTGCCCGCAGGTTGCACCCGCCGAAAGTTACTCGAGCGCCAAGTTGGGACCTGCCCTTGGTTATCAAAGCTCTGTGCCACCCTCTGTTCGAGCCCTTGACACAAGTAGACCTGAAGTGGCTTTCATGCAAGACAGCCTTTCTGCTGGCTATTGCCTCAGCAAAGAGGGTTGGTGAGTTGCTTACCTTTTCAATCAACCCCTCATGTCTCAGGTGGGGCCCTGAGGGCTCTGGTGTTACCTTGTGGCCAAACATTGCTTTTGTACCAAAGGTCTTACCCCACTCTCACCGTAACCAACCATTAAGGCTGGCACATTTTCAACCTACGCCTGACGAGGGGTCTGGATTGCTGTGCCCAGTGAGAGCACTGGAGGAGTATGTTTCAGCTACTGCTGTTATACGGCACTCAGATCAGCTGTTTGTGTGTTACGGGGACCCTAGACTGGGCTACCCTCTTTCCAAGCAGCGCCTCTCCCACTGGATCGTGGACGTCATCTGCCACGCCTACGCAGCAGGGCACCATCCCTTGCCAGTCAGCATGAAGGCACACTCTACCAGGAGCGTTTCCGCTTCTTGGGCTGCCTTGAGAGGGGTCTCACTGGAAGCAATATGTACTGCTGTATCATGAGCTTCTCCAAGCACGTTCACCAGGTTCTACAAGGTTAACATGGTCAACCCTCATCCCCTGGGCCAGGTTCTTCTGCAAGGGTACCCTGGGCTTCCTCAGTGAGGTACAGTATGTGCTCAGGATTCCTTGTGACATTGTTATTAGTCATTCCCTGCTTTCAGCACCGCCCTCTGGCGGTCAGGAGGGATGAAATAGAATGAAAGTTACGAATGTAACTATGGTTCTATGAATCCCGGATGACCGCCAGAGCTTCTGTCACTCAGAATTCTTGCTTTACGCGAGAAGATTCTGTAGGACTGAATTAAAGGGGACCACACATTCAAAATTCACTTTTTAATGTTTTTTTTACTCAACTTTGGGTATTTACTTCATAAAAAACAGTCCTTGTGCCAAAAAAATGCACCCAGTGGTTGATTTACTCTAAGTAGATTTATTTAACTGTATAAAATCAAAAAAGGCGTTCAATACAGGATCAACTGGACTTTATTTGTTGCAGAAAACGTTTCGACTTCTGTCCAGAAGTCTTTTTCAATTCTGAATGAATGAAAGCTGTGAGAACGAGAAGTTTTATACAAGCCACGCACCAACATATGAAATTGGAAACTGAAATAACACCACAAAATACCTAACATGCCCATTCTATTTAAATTGACAAAACAAAACAACACATCACACCTGGGGGTTTGTAACACATACATGTAAATTGAAAGATCACACCTTAACAGTAGGAGGTTCCCTTGAGGTCTCTGGTAGAAGACACAAACTGTATGTAAATTGACACAAAACACCTCCCAAACAACAACAGAGGCTACTCAGAGAAACTTTGTTAGTCTAATTTACAGACAAGACATCCCTGCTCCCATCCAGTGTAAAACGTTTCGGAATCAAATCCAAAACTGAGTTATAAGTCTTAGAAAGTTGAAATCTCAGACCTCCTCCTCTGTTAAGAGAAGGTTTTTCTCTCTTAACATACAAAGCTTCCTTCACCCCCCTCTCAAACCATCTGTGTTCTCGGTCCAAAATTTGAACATTCTGGTCCTCAAATGAGTGACCCTTGTCCGTGAGGTGGAGGTGAACAGCTGAGTTTTGTCCAGAGGAGGTAGCTCTCCTATGTTGAGACATTCTTTTGTGGATAGGTTGCTTCGTTTCTCCGATGTAACGGTCTGAGCAGACTTCGCTGCACTGGACTGCATAAACCACACCACTCTGTTTGTGTGTGGGGGTTTGGTCTTTAGGGTGGACCAACCTCTGTCTGAGAGTCCTGCTAAAAAACGAAGCAACCTATCCACAAAAGAATGTCTCAACATAGGAGAGCTACCTCCTCTGGACAAAACTCAGCTGTTCACCTCCACCTCACGGACAAGGGTCACTCATTTGAGGACCAGAATGTTCAAATTTTGGACCGAGAACACAGATGGTTTGAGAGGGGGGTGAAGGAAGCTTTGTATGTTAAGAGAGAAAAACCTTCTCTTAACAGAGGAGGAGGTCTGAGATTTCAACTTTCTAAGACTTATAACTCAGTTTTGGATTTGATTCCGAAACGTTTTACACTGGATGGGAGCAGGGATGTCTTGTCTGTAAATTAGACTAACAAAGTTTCTCTGAGTAGCCTCTGTTGTTGTTTGGGAGGTGTTTTGTGTCAATTTACATACAGTTTGTGTCTTCTACCAGAGACCTCAAGGGAACCTCCTACTGTTAAGGTGTGATCTTTCAATTTACATGTATGTGTTACAAACCCCCAGGTGTGATGTGTTGTTTTGTTTTGTCAATTTAAATAGAATGGGCATGTTAGGTATTTTGTGGTGTTATTTCAGTTTCCAATTTCATATGTTGGTGCGTGGCTTGTATAAAACTTCTCGTTCTCACAGCTTTCATTCATTCAGAATTGAAAAAGACTTCTGGACAGAAGTCGAAACGTTTTCTGCAACAAATAAAGTCCAGTTGATCCTGTATTGAACGCCTTTTTTGATTTTATCATGTCCTGGACGACTGAGAATCTTCACCAGCATAGTGATAAGTTAGGTTTCGATTTGAAATCATAGGCGCGAGGACAACCCACCTCGAACCTGAGTCCAGCCCCTCACCTAGCAACCCCTGGTTAGGCTCAACCCACTTCTGTATTAAACACATGACTGTTGTTTTTCATGATTTCATCTCATCTTTTGTTTATATGTTCTTAATTTCATGTGTACAGCACTTTGTTGCAGCTGCGTTTTTTTAAATGGCTTTATAAATAAAGTATAATTGTTATTTTTATGTTTTAGTTCAATTTTTAGTGTATTTGCGATCGCTCCCAACGCGCAGCCGGCATAAATTAAACGAGCGGACCCCCGGCGTAGGGACCCGCGGCAACGGGACCCTCTTCTGGCGCGATGGAGCGGAGCTTCAACTGTACAGCCTCGCTGCTGCCTCGAAGCAGCCTCACAGCAGCGAGGACCTTCTCCTTACGGATTAATTTACGGGAGACACTTGGTGAACTTTGTGTTGTCTTGACTGGAACAGCGATAACTCCCAAAATCTCCGCGTGCAACGAGCGGAGCTGGCGAACACCGGAAGAGGAACAAGCTAACATTAGCATCGGATTCGGGTGGTCTAATGCTAAAAGGAGCAGCAAATTGCGGCGCGCTCAGACGGGTTTCGGTAAGTTATCTTAAGCTAGCACTAACAGTAAGTCAAATGAGTAATAAAAAAAGAGCTAATTTTAAAACAACAACACATTACAGATACTGGCTGTTACAGAGGGCGTAAACAGATCTTTGAAGGGCGTGGACTTCAGAACTCAGTATCAGAAACCGGTCGTTCAAAACGAAAGTTAAAAATGGCAGAATTAAAAAGGGTATAATTAATTATCTAAGAATTATTTTGTGTATTAAAATGAATTAATATTGTCAAGATAACACACAGACATAACATAAAAATTTTAAATACTTACATGTGATCCCCTTTAATGGATAACGCTAGGCTATGTAGCCTCTTGATTGCTTATCCGGTCACACCTATGTGACATCGTTGATATAATTACTCGAACAGCGCATGCGCGAAGGGTATATTCTGTGCTTTCAGCACCGCCCTCTGGTGGTCATCCGGAATTCATAGAACCGTAGTTACATTCGTAACTTTCGTTTTCATTACGGTAGTTGTCAGTTATAATCATCAACATTAAAATAAATAAACAAACATTTGAAATATATCAGTCTGTGTGTAATGAATGAATATAATATACACGTTTGACTTTTTGTTTGGAATTAGTGAAGGTGGTTCTGGATTTAAATCCTCTTTAGGATCTTACTGTTAAGTGGATCTGAAGTATTATTTTTGTAATCAAACCACAACTTTGAGCCACATGTTGAACCTTCACTAACACCAACATCTCAAAGGTCAGGAATGTCCAACAGTAATTTCCAGCCATGGCCATAAACTTTATGAAAACACACAAATCAGTTAAATACACAGACTTCACTCTTCATCCATGAACTCTGGCCTCTTTCTGGATATCTGAACTGGAATGGTTCATTTAAACTGGTTGGTTTAAAGCACAAATCACAAGAGGAGGCTTAAAGACGGAGTGGTCTTGTCCATTTCACAGAACCGGCTTCTGAATAAACCAACTATGCATGAACAAAGTCTTCTGACCATCACCTCCTGCTGTGTGGAATAAAAACACGAGACAAGGTTACAGTCTAGTTTTTTTAATGCTGTACCGTTCAGAACCAGCGTCTTGCTCCAGTAAGGAGATGACACCATTCAGACAGGGATTCTGACGGGTTTTTAGTCATTTTATTATTTCGTAAGACACTTCGAAGACATTCCTGAAGGAGGAGACATGATTTTGGTTCATAAAACATTAATGCCTAACGAGACAAAAAACATTTACGAATCATAAACGCAAACAATATAAACAATCTTATATATAAAACATAGCAGGCGTAATAAATATTAAACAGAACACAAATAAACTCAAAGTAAACAGTTAACCTATTTGGTTTGGGTAATGTTTGGAGTAATTACTGATCTGAGAAAGCTCAAGCTCTGCAGTCACTCGTTAAAGAAAAATCCACTCCAAACTTTACCTTCAAGCTCCTAAAGTTACGTCAGAAAGAAACACGAGCCGGTGTGACTTCCTGTTCCACATCGTTTGTTCCTCAAGCCGTTTTCTGTTTAGTGCCTAAAATACATGGAAACGGCTTCAGGCGCTCCGTTGGAGGCGGCAGGTCAGCGCAGCGTTCAAAGACCTTGGATCAGTGAAGGAGCTTCACGCTCTAGAAGCAGAAATGTGATTTTTGGACCACATCGTTTTGGTCTTTTTGTTTTGCGGGGCTGCACACGTCTCCCGTCTTTGGGCGAGTTAGCAGGTTCACAGGAAGTGGGGATCAATTTGGTTCAGTCGAAAATCCATGCTATGTGCCATTCAAACTCATTCACACACTCGCACACACACACACATCTGTACACAAAGATCAACGTGTGGCTGTAAAGTCACTCTGAAGTGATTTTGCTACTTAAAGAAAACTGTGCAATTATTTATTCTTGTTGATGCAAACCAGGAGTAGTGCACGTGTCAGGAGGTCACCACTGATGCTTCCGTTCCTTTTTCCTTTTCATGCAGCCACAACAAGTTCTGGCGTCCATCAGCTCCTCCTGCGTGGGGGACGGGGGGTGAAGTGGTCAGACCTCTTCCTGGACGTCTCCTTTCAACCCCCATAATGCTACTTCTGTTGCAAAGTGCAAGCAGTAACTGCCTCTCCCTTTTATTGGAGGAAGTCAGAAATCAATGGCAAGAAAAACTAAACAGAAATGTTGACGTTTAAGTGTAAAAAAAACTCTGTCCAAAAGAACAAGAGGAAGGGAGAGGGCAGTGAGAGGAAAGAGTGCGTCTGTAGGTCCACCCACACTAAAACAAGTGTTGCTGCTCCTTTGGTAGTTAGACCTCCCTGGAACAAGAAGAAGACATCATGAAGCCTGTTGCCATGACGAGGCTGAAGCAGCGTGATGATGCAACACTTACGATGCGGTCAGCGTGGAGTTGAGGACCAGGGTGGTGCGTATCCTGTACAGCTGGGCGAGGGTCAGCTTCTTGTGCTGCTGCGCTGGACCTCTCCTCTTCTTGCGTGACATTTCTGCTGAGTCAGCGCTCGCCTTAGACTGGCAGCTCCGCCCTGAGCGGCCAGACGAAACCTGCGGGGTGTCCTGGCGCAGTCCGGCGGGAGCTCTGTGGACGTGCACGGCCTGCGCCCTGCTCAGGCCGACTCCGAGTTTGTCCGAGAGTGTTCTAGTGCTTAAACAGTCCTCTGAGCAGTGGAGGCTGCTGCGCCGCAGCGAGGACAGGCTGCGGCTGTGTGCCAGCGAGGACGTGTCCGTGTCCTCGCTGTGCGACTCCTGGGAGTCAGAGCTGGGGGAGTGCATGCGAGAGACGGGGTCATCTCCGTGGACACGCTGCAGGAGGTTGTCCTCGGAGCGGGACAAAGTGAAAGAAGATAACCTCTGCAGGCACTTGAGTCTGGACTGCACAGGAGGCCGCCGGCGAGGCTTCAACTGGACGACAGACAGCTGGGAGCCCCGTGTGGCCTCCTCCTCCTCCTCCTCCTCTGTTTCTGCCTCACCCAGCTCCACCTCCTCAACTCCTTCCTCTCCCTCACTCTGGACGGGCTGTAGCTGCAGCTCACGTTGGAGGCACTCCGGGGAGAGGGTACCATAGGCACTGTCCATAGAGAGCGATCGAAGCTGGGGCTCCAGCTCGTCGGTGTCGGGGCCCCCCCCAGGGCTGTGCTCAGAGGACACACTGGCGTGGTCCCTGTGAGCAGACTGCTGGACGTCAGACCTTTCAGATGAGGACGAGTCGTCCCGGTCAGAGTCTTTGTCAGAGCTGCCTTCGAGGTTGGAGTCGGCGGGAGGGAGCTGCTGGTGCTCAGCAGGCTCGTCCACGTCCATCACTGACAGGGTCTCAGTGGAGCCATCTGATTGGCTGAAAGAGAGAAGCGGGTGATTAAAAGATGTTTCTTTAGGTTGATGCAGATTTCAGCTGGACATCAAGAGAGAAAACTTTACTGGTCCTCAACAAATCTTCATGAACTATTTAAACCCAACTAAACCACAAGGCAGAATCAACGTGAAAAACTACAAAACGCTCATTGAAGACTCAGTAACTCGGAGAAGCATCTTTAGCTGTGAATAGCAAACAACCATCAGGGTGCTAACGATCCATCGTTAGGCTGATGGTCCTCCTCGATCATGTGAGCAGCTGGTTTCAGCTGTCATCAGCCAACTGGTTGATCCACTGTGAGAGGGTGCTATTTACAGGTAGTCCCCGACTTACGAGCGCTCTGACCTACGAGGTTCCGGACTTACGAGCTGGCGAATTTTTGGAAAAAACGCAAAAAATACCAAGTTTTTCTGTGTTTTTTCACCACAGTTCGTTAGCTAAACATGTGGACACACGTTTCCGATCATTTTTATGCACTCATAAGCAGTTTTTCGATGAAAAACGAGTGTTTGTAGTCGCGCTAGCAAAACCGTTCCAACTTACGAGCGAAATTCCGGACTTACGAGACACGTGGCGGCCGTTCCGAATTACGAGATTTCCATGTTACGAGCAACTCGTTGTAACGGAACTCGCTCGTAAGTCGGGGACTACCTGTATAAGACTGAGCTGAATACAGCAGCTCAGACTGAGGAAGTCTTTCAGACAAAAGACGAAACGTTTCTACAGTTTTTTTTGTTGTTTTGTATTTTAAATGTCCAGAGGACCAGACTTAGCTTTTTTAGATTTTTCTACCTGGATTACTGAGCATGCATCAGGGTATCTTCAGCTGCAGCACCTTCAGCTGCAGCACCTTCAGCTGCAGCACCTTCAGCTTCTTAAACCTCAGTGTTCGTTCTCTGTACAAACATTTCACTTCACATTGTTGTAGAGACACTTTGATTCTTACAAACATTCACGTGTCCCACTGCAGGTCCAGCTGTGAAGAGAACCACGCAAGCCCGCATCATCACACCTCCTTCTCTGTGCGTGACAGCTGCTACGAGGTGTGGTGCTTATATCGCTTGATCTAAACATCTCTGCTGTTTTAAATACAGTAGGTTGTTGCACAAGTCTTACTATAGAATGATAAACTAAATAGTTTATTATTAAATAACTGCTGTTTTAAATACAGTAGGTTGTTGCACAAGTCTTACTATAGAATGATAAACTAAATAGTTTATTATTAAATAACTGCTTCTCTAAGGTTACTGCTGATGACTTGCCACCTTGGAATGGTGTCAGCTGTAAACGTCTGATTTGAGGTGATCAAACATTTTGATGATTGGGTGATTAAAGGTTTGATCACTTCTTTGCCTCTTAAATCCCAAGAGAGCTGTACAGATACATTTACTTTTCAATACACCGATTTTGTATTTGAACCAATTGTTACCTAATAAATGACATGCGTGTCATTTTGTTGTTGATTACAGGTTTTATGTACCAAATTAAAAAACCCTGGAAAATAATTCTTCATTTACATAATACATTAAATTTAAAGCTTTGACCATAAATGTCATTTTATAATAGAATTTTAAGTTCAACATTTATTTCTGTGAATGTGTGATTTGTAAAAGCTGTACTTCAAGTTCTGCTCGTTCTTGTGCTGCAGGACTGGAGAGCTTGAAGTGGAGTTGCTGCTCTCCTCC
>JBBPBX010014766.1:0-29283 GCA_038048925.1 Garcialebias charrua | reverse complement strand
AAACTTCAATGCACATGATATATACGGTACTGCACATAAACAAACTACAGGGGTTGTGCGACAGGTTATTGCACAGGTAGAGAGGAACACTGAGATTAGGGGTGCACCGATTAAAGTTTTCTGGCCGATCACTAAAAAGTCTGACCTGCCGATTCTGATTTTGTTTTATAAGCGACACTGTCAGGTGTTATAAGGTCACGATGCACCTTCAATTTTCCAATATTATTTTATTCAAAAACATACCCTTGAACAATATCCTAGAAACAATACAAACTTGTTTTAACTGGCCATGAAGTGTAAGGGGTGTGCGATACTGCAAAATATGGTATTGATCGATACCAAGTATATACAGGACCTATATTGCCAATATTAATACCGATATGATACTTTTTAATAATTACGGTGAATTTTGATGACGTTTAGTGTTTTGTGATTTTTCCTTTGGATCAATTTATTAATTAAACCCAGGATAGAATTAGGCAAAGTTTATAAGTAAATAAAAAATACTTTATTATAATAAAAGTTTCTTTTTCTGAAAACATAGAACAGTAAAAAAAAAAACAATTTTCCCCATATCTTGTGATGTTTGGATTTTTTTTTCTTCAACAAATGTTATAAAAACAGTAAAATGTATTTAAAATATAAAGGAATAAAACGAAATTTCTCCTTTTAAGTGAAATTCTTTTCTGAGTTTGAAAAAAACAAACTACATATTAAAAATAATTAGTGGAAATACAACAAAGTGTTAATAACAATACAACCTCCAAAGCCTTGAGTTCAAATAAATATTCCCAGCAGCCTCTCTGTGGGCCCTGCCTGCCTTTGTAGCGTTGCTCTGTGCTGTGACAGGAGCGGCACTAACAGTCGGCTCGCATCTTTGATGAAACCACATACAGGAGAGAAACTGAAGCTAAATTATCGATCTCATTACACTGGTATTGATCAATATCGATAACCATGTTGACATTGATATTTGGATCGATCCACCCACCACTAAGAGGTAGTGCTCTTTTTTTCAAAAGTTTAGACAATTGTTGTTAAAACTATATATAAAAAAAAGTTAAAATCGGTTTCTCGTGTAAGTATCGGCTGATCGTTCATCACCCAAAATTAAGGAAATTGGGGTTGATTTATCGGTGCACCCCTAATTGAGATGAATGGAATTATGATGGTAAGGTAGTGACATACATGATTCAGCCACATTAAACAGGAAACTGACAAAAGGAGGGAAAGGGGAGACAAAAGCAGTGGTTATTCTCACCTTTACCTGGTCTGTAGGGTTTGGACTGGCTGACCGTCATATGAGGCATCTGGACCTGGTACATGGCTGGAGACTGACGGACCAAGGGAGTGATTGCAGCAAATGGGAGAAAATAAACAATTTAACCTTAATTTTTTTTTTCAAACAACAAATATCCTGAAACTTGCTGTATTCGGTTTTCATCTCGTTTTGACAGGTAGGCACTCACCTAACACAGTAAAGATCTTTAAATGAACACTTGAAGTTACTTCTTACCTGGGGCCACATGCATTTTCTGTCATTTGGAGGGTTGAAATACGTTACAACCCATATAATCCTAATCAGTTCTACATTTTCCTCACATCTAGAACATGCAATTTTATTACAAAACATAGTGCAGCTAAACTAAAGCTTAAAACATATTTTAGCCAACACTAATTTGTTTGGTAAACAGAAGGAAGAAACAACAGAAATAGGATGATGTTAACGTCCATCTGGGACGGCAGTTTCAAATGAATTGCAATAAGAAGTTGGCAAACCAACATCTGATAGCATTATTCCAACAAGCAAGCAGAACATCTCAGTACTGATTGGGCTTAAAAATAAACAAAAACAAGGATTAAAAAAAAGGTAGAAATCTTAGAAAAAAATTCACAAACCTTCCATATTATGCTTTTCTAATGGAGCAAGAGAAAGAGAGGGGAAAAGGAGGTGGAGGAGGAGGGAGAGAAAAGGGAAAAAGAACCACTCTTTAGTTGTTATTGTTTGCACGCGTCTGATGTTGGATCACCAAGTTTTTCTTAAAGCAACACAGAGTACACACAGTTCCATAAACAAGCAAAATGACGTTCATTAAAAATGTAAAATATTTTAAAAAGGAGCTTTAAGGATATGCCACACAACAAACGTTTTATACATTTCCCCTCATTCTAAACATCACGATCTTCTAATCCCAAAAAGCTTTTTTAAAGCAGGAGAAAATGTAAGTAGGAGTTTCTAGAAGATGATGGACAGGACAAAAAAAATACAAACAAATGGGGGACCTTGTAGGGGAAAATATTTCATGAAACTACCGTAATTGCCAGTGTACAAGCCGCTACTTTTTTCTCACACTTGGTAACCTGCGATTTATATGCAGGAGCATCTTATTTATGTACACAATTGTGATTTATCTTGTATTTAATAAGTGCGGCTTACAGACAGGCACATTTTAAAGTCAGAATTATGGTAAGTTTTTCTTTTTTAAACAGATAACACTAAGGTCATCATTTTTTTCCACTGAATAGAAATTAATGCACCCCCCCCCCCCATCTTAGCATGCATGTTTATGTCTCACCTGCACTCCGGGGCTGACTGGGGTCAGAGGATACATCTGAGGGAAGCAAACGGTTTGTCCGTACACAGCCTGAGGTTGCTGTACCATGATGGAGGGGCTGGGCTGGCCCTGA
This sequence comes from Garcialebias charrua, assembly GCA_038048925.1. Classification (NCBI taxonomy): domain Eukaryota; kingdom Metazoa; phylum Chordata; class Actinopteri; order Cyprinodontiformes; family Rivulidae; genus Garcialebias; species Garcialebias charrua. The sequence continues at coordinate 26,595 of JBBPBX010014766.1, read as the reverse complement.
GGCCGAGGGGGCGTCGGGGTGTTGGCTGGTTTAGGCTGATCAGGAGGTAAACAAACAAACAAAGATGTAAAATGAAAAAATAAAAGTCTGATTTGTTTGGAACTGAACTCCCCTACCATACTACTGACCTGTGCATTAAACCTGGGTTTGAACTCATTAGCGTTTGGGTTCAGGGTGGATTTTCTTACTTGACTGCTGAAAGTTAACAGAATTAAGACATTAACATTTTAAGGATCAGTCTGATCCACTTGTGTTAACTTAAAAAGAGAGAACTTCAGACTTTTTAAACCATTTTTCATAGCAAATGCAACTCAGACAGAACCGAATTGTTTTTGTTCTATTTCGTGTAAGCTTCGCCCTTTAAAAGCTGTTGCTTGTTGGGTTACCCGTGCACAGCGCGCCAAAACACTGAAGAAAAACGGGAAAGGCCTGTTGCGATAAACAATAAATCAATTAAAAGCATGATAAATGAAATGTATCAACATCATTTTCATTTATCAGCTTTATCATTTCTTTGTGTTCGTCTCTTTCTACTGAAGGCACTGGATGACAAAAGGCTCAACTCTGGTACTTTTCACTGACCCCTCCCTTTCTATTTAAAATCTGTTTTAACTGTCCAAAATCGCATTTTTGGATTGTTAGCTACAAGCTAAGCTAACAGGCTGACCTTGGGAATAAACATTTGTCTTGTTGAAGCTCCAAAATTCATGGTTGACAGTGACACCCAAGCCTTCGTGTAAAAAGTTGCTTATCTCTGCAAAAAGAAGCTGAGAACTTGTTTACTGATTTTTTTATTAAAAGCTTTATGTGAAAAATGCTATGCTAAAGAGCTCAAATCACTGAGCGTCCACCATGTCAGCCCATGTCACATCAAGGGCCCTCCCTCTCCTTTTTCTTAAAGAGACACACTGCTCAACTATCCATCCTTTGGTTCAAACAGTCTTATACTGCCATCAGGTGGTGAAAAAAGATACTACACCCCAAACAAATCATTGGCCCTCATTCACGAACCGTTCGTACGCACAGATTTGTTCTTAAACTGTGCGTACGAGTGATTTAGGATCATTTGCGGCATTCAACAATGTTTTCGTATCCTACGATTTTTTTCAGATACGAACAAAATTTACGAGTGGTCCGGACCTGTCGTATAATTTAGGAGCGTCAGTCTGCTGTCATCCAGACGGATCTTCTCCACGAATAACTTCATATTTCGTTATTTAGAAAATATTTTGGGTTTAAAAAATCACGCACCATAATTATTCTTGACAATAGGTTATTCTGTTTGAATTAGAATTATAATTTTAAGTTTAATTTGTCTGGTGTGTCGCGCAGGCTTCAGTGAGTCGTGCGCTCCCCTTGGTCATCAAAGCCGCTCCTCATATTAACACCCAGGTACATAAAATTCCCATACACCGCCGCAGAACAAGTACGAATTAAGACTGATTTTCATGCTATTGCTGGACTGCCAAACACCATCGGAGCAATAGATTATTATATCTGATTCGAAATATAACCTGCAGAATGTGGTTGCGCGCTGACCAGGAGGAGCGCGCATGACTCATTTGTGCTGCAAAACATGTTGGCACGCGTCTTGCAGCGTGGCATTTATTGTCCATCCATCTCGCAGACTATTCCTTGACCACCTCCTGTCCGTGCTGCGGCGAGACGTTTGTTTGAAGCCATTTTCAGATCAAACCATTTATTCTTGATTTCTGATACTGTACGACCCACGGGAGACAAAACATATGCACTACAATATTAATATGAAGTTAACTGTAGTTTCGAGACATTTTAAAATGCTTCTGTTCAAAAACACATCCGACACTTGCGGGGGGTGGTGGGGGGTAGCGGTGCGCCACAGCTCTTCTGAATAAGTGAAACTATAATGTAACACAGTACACTAAAATTAAAAATATTTGACCATCCGACACTTGCGGGGGGGGGGGTAGCGGTGCGCCACAGCTCTTCTGAATAAGTGAAACTATAACACAGTTGTTTACACTAACATTAAAAATATTTGACCATCCGACACCTGCGGGGGTGGCGGTGCGCCACAGCGCGACTGAGAGCAGATCTCCGAACGCGTGAAGTTCCTCCTTTTACTTCTTGAGTTTGAATGAATGGACACTTCCTGCTGTCAAAAGGCAGGAAACGTGGCCTTATATGGTGTTTTGAGGGGTGGGAATTATGTAAATGACCTCTCCGCGAGCACGCGCAGGTTGATAGAACAGGTGGGATTCATTAAATTTACGCAGCCATTTACACACTTTTCTTGAGGATAGAAGACTTTGTTGAATCTGACGTGGCATGTTCGTACGAACGCTTCGTACGAACAAAAGTAGGAGAAATTTAGGATAAAAATACGAACATTTTCGTGAATGAGGGCCAATATTTCTTTTAAATTTTGACAATTTTTGTTAAATTTCAAACAACATTATCGTTTATCGCAATAATTTCCGAGAAAATTAATCGCCCAGCAAAATGTGTTATCATGACAGCCCTAGTTAGGATAAATGCTACTTTAGTGTTTCAAACAAATGTATAACTATCAAACTTGAATCTCTTTCCCACTCACTCTTGTACTGGTTCCTTTTTCTCCTCCTTTTCTTCGTGCTTGGCTCCACCGAACCTCGACATGGTTGTTGTTTGAACTCCTTGTGACGTCACGTCCAGCCCTGACCTCTTCTGGTCCGGAGCTGAAGGAGATGGAGACAAAGCAGCAGGGCTGCCAGGCTTACTGGTGTTTGTGTTTGTACTGGAAGGAGCAGGAGCAGCTCCAGAGGTGCCAGCAGGAAGAACTACACAATTTTCTGAACTCTCCCGTCCCACTGTGGAGGTTTTGTCCAGGGGAAGGTCTTTTGGTTTGTCTGCAGGATCTCTGGGAGGCTTGGTCATCATCTGCTCAAAGGCAGCCTCTGGATTGGAACTGGGCTGCAACTGGAAGAGGCAGATGGGAAGGAAGAGGAATCTACTAGGTTAGTTTTGTTATTATTTGAGCTTTTTAAATATTTTACAAAAAAATACTTACTCTAAAATCTTCACTAAACTTCTTTAAATTATCTATTTGTTTTCTGTGGTCTGGTGCCATAGAAGGAGGTCCTGTAATCAGAGAGGAATTAACTTTATTAATAAAACATACATATTTTATGATAGCGCAACAGTCCAAGTTACAAAACAACAGTTTAATGAAGTTCCCAACAATAAAAAGCTAGATTTTTTTAAATCAAAAGCAAACACCCAGTGTATACTGTACCTTTACACACTGCTCTTGTAATATTAGGCGAGCTGTCCAAAGGCTTGATGCTCTCACTGTAAGTTGAAGGGGATGACCGTCTTGTCTCTTGGACACGACACTCTTTTGCTAGAACAACAAAATAAAATATTTGCTTCATCAAGCCCAAAAGCAAATCTAAAATATCAGAAGAGCCCCTGTAACAAAGAACCACCAAACTCTAAATTAAAACAGTATCTTAAGTTGAGCTCACCATGATCCCCTGATGGAGAGGTGACTATGTTGGGGGCGGGGCTAGCAGCAGCAGGAGAAGCAGCTGATGTCAGTGTTGTAACAGTTTCCACAGGAGTTGTTCCCGTTTGTGGGGAAGAGAGGGAGGAAGACCCGGGGGAGGCTCCGCCCATGCTGTTCTGTCGCGGTGAGCGAGGTCTGTGAGCTGAAGAGGGGAGGAAGAGAAAAAGTTTTACCTAACACAGAACAAGCCCTCATCTTGATTCAGCCGTTCTTCGACATTTGGTTTAGTCATAGGCAGATAATGTGATGGGAAAATAATGAGTTTGACCCAAAGTATAGGAAGGCAACAAATTTACAGATCTAATTTGCATACATCGTTAGAACATCATGATGTCACAACCGCACATTTAACAGGTCTACACTGCTCTTTTTTGTTGTAATCCTTTTCTAGACTCGTGCTCAACTAAACTAAACTACAGTGAGGAAAATGAGTATTTGAACACCCTGCGACTTTGCAAGTTCTCCCAACTTGGAAATCATGGAGGGGTCTGAAATGTTCATCTTACAGTGTATCACAAAAGTGAGTACATCCCTCACATTCCTGCAGATATTGAAGTATATGTTTTCATGGGACAACACTGACAAAATGACACTTTGACACATTGAAAAGTAGTCTGTGTGCAGCTTATACAACAGTGTAAATTTATTCTTCCCTCAAAATAACTCAAGATACAGCCATTAAAGCTGCACTATGTAACTTTGTAATGCAGTCTGTAACTTTTCTAACAATATATTTTTAACATATTTCTTCACTCTGTCACTATCTACTGACAGACTGATGTTAGACAAAGTAATCTCTGAAAAAAACTATAGTCCCCTTGCTTCTCTATCAGCATTTATAAAAACACTAAAAACACAGAGTGACCCGGACAATGACCAGCCAATAAAAACAGAGTTGTTTGTCACGCCCCAACCCACGCCCCCACCTGTCCCAGCCCCAGCGCCGCGCACGTTCTCATTCAAAGGATTGCAAAGCGATGCAGGACTGTTTTGTATGTGACACAAATGTATTAAATATCCCTTCTTCATCCCAGAGCTGGACTTTTATTTTGTTTTTTTGCCAAAAGTCAAGTGATCGCTTCATCCTTCACTGACAGGAATGAGGAAATGGATTTGTCACGAGCGGAAAAAAACTCATGTCCAACGTGGCTGCGTGAAGCTCTGCTGATTTCAGGGTGTTTTTGTGTTGTTGGACCAGTGCTTCATGGTTTTATTTTATTTTTTAGAACGTTTTATTAACATATAAACACAGAATATTGAAGCGGCTCCGAGCGGACATGCAGCAGGAGGCGGAGCAGAACTCAAGTCCAGCAGAGCACGGACTGTGGCTCCCCCTCAGAGTCATATATGGCTCTGAGGGGGAGGGAGCAGAATGCTTTTACCTGATGAAAATATTTCTAAGTCCTGAGCACAACAGAAACTTACATAGTTCAGCTTTAATGTCTGAACCACCAGCAACAAAAGTGAGTACACCCCTAAGAGACTACGTCCAAATTGAGCACTTTTGTCATTTTCCCTCCAAAATGTCATGTGACTTCGTTAGTGTTACTAGGTCTCAGGTGTGCATAGGGAGCAGGTGTGTTTAATTTTGTAGTACAGCTCTCACACTCTCATACTGGTCACTGAAAGTTCCAACATGGCACCTCATGGCAAAGAACTCTCTGAGGATCTTAAAAGATGAATTGTTGCGCTACATGAAGATAGCCAAGGCTACCAGAGGATTGCCAACACCCTGAAACTGAGCTGCAGCACAGTGGCCAAGATCCTCCAGCATTTTAAAAAGAGCTGGGTCCACTCAGAGCAGACCTAGCGTTGGCCGTCCAAAGAAGCTGAGTGCACGTGCTCAGCGTCACATCCAAATGTTGTCTTTGAAAGATAGGTGCAGGAGTGCTGTCAGCATTGCAGCAGAGATTGAAGAGGTGGGGGGTCAGCCTGTCAGTGCTCAGACCATACGCCGTACACTACACAAAATTAGTCTGCATGGCCGTCATCCCAGAAGGAAGCCTCTTCTGAAGTCTGTACACAAGAAAGCCCGCAAACAGTTTGCTGAAGACATGTCAACAAAGGACATGGATTACTGGAACCATTTGTTTGGTTCAGATGGTCTCAAGCATGTGTGGCGGCAGTCAGGTGAGGAGTACAAAGACAAGTGTGTGATGCCTACAGTCAAGCATGGTGGTGGGAATGCCATGGTCTGGGGCTGCATGAGTGCAGCAGGTGTTGGGGAGTTACATTTCATTGAGGGACACATGAACTCCAATATGTACTGTGAAATACTGAAGCAGAGCATGATCCCCTCCCTCCGGAAACTGGGTCACATGGGAGTGTTCCAGCATGATAATGATCCCAAACACACCTCTAAGACGACCACTGCTTTACTGAAGAGGCTGAGGGTAAAGGTGATGGACTGGCCAAGCATGTCTCCAGACCTAAACCCAATAGAACATGTTTGGGTCATCCTCAAGCGTAAGGTGGAGGAGCACAAAGTCTCGAATATCTGACAGCTCCGTGATGTCGTCATGAAGGAGTGGAAAAGCATTCCAGTGGCAACCTGTGAAGCTCTGGTGAACTCCATGCCCAGGAGAGTTAAGGCAGTTCTGGTAAATAATGGTGGCCACACAAAATATTGACACTTCAGGAACTTTCACTAAGGGGTGTACTCACTTTTGTTGCTGGTGGTTCAGACATTAATGGCTGTATATTGAGTTATTTTGAGGGAAGAATAAATTTACACTGTTGTATAAGCTGCACACAGACTACTTTTCATTGTGTCAAAGTGTCATTTTGTCAGTGTTGTCCCATGAAAAGATATACTTAAATATCTGCAGGAATGTGAGGGGTGTACTCACTTTTGTGATACACTGGTAGGTGCATGTCCACTGTGAGACATAATCTAAAAATAATAATAATAATAAAATAAATCCAGAAATCACAATGTATGATTTTTTTTAAAATAATTTGTGTGTTACTGCTGCAAATAAGTATTTGAACACCTGTCAATCAGCAACAATTCTGGCCCTCAAAGACCTGTTAGTCGGCCTCTAAAAAGTCCACCTCCACTCCACTTATTATTCTAAATTAGAAGCACCTGTTTGAGGTGGTTAGCTGCATAAAGACACTTGTCCACCCCCACACAATCAGTAAGACTCAAACTACTAACATGGCTAAGACCAAAGAGCTGTCCAAAGACACCAGAGACAAAATTGTAGACCTCCACAAGGCTGGAACGGGCTACGGGGCAATTGCCAAGCAGCTTGGTGAAAAAAGATCAACTGTTGGAGCAATTATTAGAAAATGGAAGAGGCTAAACATGACTGTCCGTCTCCCTCGGACTGGGGCACCATGCAAGATCTCACCTCGTGGCGTATCAATGATCCTAAGAAAGGTGAGTAATCAGTCCAGAACTACACTGGAGGAGCTGGTCAATGACCTGAAGAGAGCTGGCACCACTGTTTCCAAGGTTACTGTGGGTAATACACGAAGACGTCATAGTTTAAAATCATGCATGGCACGGAAGGTTCCACTGCTTGAATCAGCACACGTCCAGGCCCATCTTAAGTTTGCCCATGGCCATTTGGATGACCCAGAGGAGTCATGGGAGAAAGTTCTGGTCAGATGAGACCAAAATAGAACTTTTTGGTCTCAATTCCACTCGTCGTGTTTGGAGGACGGAGAATGATGAGTACCATCCCAAAAACACCATCCCTACTGTGAAGCATGGGGCTGGAAGCATCATGCTTTGGGGGTGTTTGACAGGACGACTGCACTGTATTAAGGAGAGGATGACCGGGGCAGTGTATTGGAGATTTTGGGGAACAACCTCCTTCTCTCAGAGCATAGAAGATGGGTCGTGGCTGGGTCTTCGAACATGACCTGAAGCACACAGCCAGGAGAACCAAGGAGTGGCTCCGTAAGAAACATGCCAAGGTTCTGGAGAGGCCTAGCCAGTCTCCAGACCTAAACCCTATAGAAAATCTTTGGAGGGAGCTCAAACTTTGTGTTTCTCAGTGACAGCCCAGAAACCTGGTTGATCTAGAGAAGATCTGTCTGGAGGAATGGGCCAAAATCCTGCTGCAGCAGTGTGAAGAAACCTGGGGAAAACTACAGGAAACCTTTGACCTCTGTAACTGCAAACAAAGGCATTTGCAGCAGTAACACACAAATAATTTTTTAATTTTTTAAATCATACATTGTGATTTTTGGATAAAAAATAATAAAAAAATCTGATTATGTCTCTCACAGTGAACATACACCTAAGATGAAAATTTCAGACCCCTCCACTCCATTTCTACATGGGAGAACTTGCAAAGCCGCAGGGTGTTCAAATACTTATTTTCCTCACTGTATACATCACCTTTTTCATGTTTTTTCTTGATCTAATCATAATAAAACGTTTGTAAATTACATATCACAAAACACAGAAGTGTCAACATTTATGTACAAAAAACACCTAATTTAATTCATACAATTATGAACTACATGTTATTGATTATATTTTAGCTTGTCATTTTATCTACAAAAAAAGATGAAATACATTTTACAACAAAGCTATTTACAAACCAACATGTCTCCTTTACATCGTTTTAGGGTGTCGAATGCTGAATTATATTCCCCCCAACTTTATTTAAATCCCTGTTAAGAGCCAAACATTCAGTATTTTAAATTCCAGGTTTATTCCAATTTATTCCCATAAATTCCTATTACCGGTAAATACAAGGTTTTCAACTTTGAAAATTCATGGAATTTTACAACCTGACCCACAACAGATGTTGACAAAATGGGTTTCCTACTAGAATCTCCAATAAAAAAAGGAGGACGTTTTACCTCCACTGACCACTGAAGACCAAGTCCCACCCGAGGAGTTGCTCCTGGTTGGTGGAGCTGATGACACCTCCACAGCTGAACTGTGAGACACTAGATCCACACCGGGGTGGACTCCTCCAATTCGTGACGGTGGCACTCTGTGAGAACGAGGCGTCCGCTGGGACTTCGGTGACATCCTGGGAGGACCTAAAGAAGACGACAGACAGGTCCCATAAACTGACAGTGAGTCACACCCCCTCCTCACATCCACCTGTGAAAACTCTCTGAAAGTCACTGTGTGGTTCTCATGATCTTATAAAGGCCCAGTCCTCTGCGATGACATCACAAACACAGGTGTAAATAACATCAAAACGTAGTGGCATGCAGGTTAGTAGAAAATAAGCAGATGACTCAGAAAAGTAATCAAAACTAATTTTTCAAACCACAACCAAGATAAATGAAAAAATGGCAACAAAAAAGGCGTAATAAGCGAGAAATAAAACTATCTCTATAAAACTGCTTTAAAACAAAGGTTAAAAATGAGTACTCAGTTTCCTGTTAGTTTTTTTGTTTCTACTAAAACTCTTGTTAGGTAGAACGTGTGGAAAGCACAGCACAAACAAGTTGGTGAACCCACAAGCCAGGGTGAAATCACTTGATGCCCTGAGAAGAGGTCAGTTTCTCCATTATAACCAAATCTGACCCCAAATCAGTCTGAACAAGCAGTTTCACCTATTTATGTTGTTCCATGCTAAACCTGGGCAAATTCATTCATGACAGGAGGAACTGTTTTTTTTATATATTTCTAACAGTGATGTTTTTGCCCAGGTCTGCTCCACCTGTGTGGCTACCTTCTGATGACATGCGTTTGGGCAGAGTGGAGGCTGGCGACGTGGGCCCGTGGTGAGAAAAGGAAGATGAAGAGGAGGGATAGGAGGGATGGGATGAATGAGAGGGAGGCCTGGAAGGTCGGGAAGGGGGTCTGGAGGGTGGCCTGGTGGGCGTGGTCGCCCGAGGAGGCAGGGAGGAGGGGCCAGACTGGTAACGAGAGGGGGGACGAGAAGAAGGAGACGGACAGGGTGAGGGCCAGTGGGATGAACCTAAAAGAGGCAAGGACAAATGATCAAAGATCAAAAACCAGTTGAAGTGCAAGAAAACATAAAAGCTCAGCAGGAACAGAAAGAAGAGAGTTACTTATTATGAGTGAAAAAAATGAACTGACAAAAAGAAAAAAATAACAATAAAAGTACGTCACAGACCTGATTAAATTAAAAGATTAGAAAATTATGTTTTACGGGTTTTTTGCCGTGCAGTTATGGTATAAAGTAAGCAGAGCCTCTTTCAGTTCCTTTGTTTTACCTATCAGTAACAAAAAAGGATGTTCAGTTGTATATTTACCCAATTTTAAGACAGTAAGTTCCAAACAACCTTTAATTACATTATGGTTAAGCATGAGCCAGTTACTGGTTTCAAGTGTAGACTGGGGCAGATAAAAAGGCAAATTAACCAATACCAGAACAATAATAAAAAACATTGAAACTTGCACTGCTAATAACAATGCCTGTAGATAATGTTAAAGTTTGGGGGAGGGGGATAAACAAAAATGAAGGCACACTTTATTTATTAAAAAAATTTTTTTTTTACCATGACTGTATTTGTTACCAAAAAAATATACACCTTTTACCAAAAACGGTATCAGAAAGATGTACAAATATGTAGCTGGTTTGTGAGTGGTACAACGTACCTCCATTAACCACCCTCTGGTCCGTCCCAGAGCTGGGACTGTAGTCGTGAGGCCCTGATCGAGGAGCCGAAGGTCCACCTGAGTTTTGACCCAAACGTGGCAAATTCTGGCGTCCTGGTCCCCATGACATCACTTCCCTGTTCCTCTGGCCTGGAGGAATGTACTTGTTCTCTCTACACAAACACACACAAGTTCAGTTATCATCATCATCGTCATCATCATCATCATCATCATCATCATCATCATCATCATCATCATCATCATCATCATCATCATCATCATCATCATCATCATCATCAACAACAACAACAACAACAACAACAACAACAACAACAATCTGAGGGCTCTAATCAGCACTTACCTATTCTAAATATCTCATTGCCAAATATGAGTAAACCTTTGTTTCTCACTAAAATAATGAATCTAGTGACAAATGTTTATTGAATTTTCATGAAACTACTGGTACTTTGTTTTTAAAGACTTATTTATGTCTCTTAAGGCTGTACAGTAATCCTTCTGCAGTGGACCAATACTGTCTGGAAGCACTACGGACAGTTAGGGCAGGACAATAATTTGATTGATATATGTTGCGATATACAGTGTTTCCCCTACATAACTTGCCATGGCGGGGGGGACGGAAGAACAGAGACACGTCCTGAACTGTGCACGGGCAGCACTTATACTGGCAGATAGAGACAAAGCCGAAAGCCGCGCGCAGTTTAAGAGGAGAGCAGAAGAGAGACACAAACATTTCAGCCACGCGTTCAGTTTTTTTTTTTTTTTTCGTTCGTGGGGAGGGTGAGACAGAAATGTGAGCCGTGCGCGTGTGTGTGTGGTGGGTGGGGGGTGTCAGCGTGAGTGTTCAGCATGAGGCTGCTTTTATGTTTTCAGATAGTGCACCTGCAGTGCGAGCTGCTAGTTTAGCATTAAGTCAGTGTCGACAGGTGGTTGGAGCGTTGGGTATGCGGGGCACTCGGTTCTGTTGACGGGGCGCCCCGCCTATATACCGTAATGGTAGGGGAAACACTGATATACTTTTATTCAATAACGGTGAAATGTTTTAAGTACATTATTGATATTTCGATATGATTACAGCGTTTCACTGACATTTCTTTTCCTGTTTGGGTTGAAGCGGCCGCTTCAGTTTCAACCCTAACAGAAAAAGGTGCGACACAACTACGTAAGTGCGTGGTGACGTAGATGTTACACAGAGCTCAAGTCCAGAAGGCGTTAGCAGTAGCAGGCTAGGCTAATCTCCAACGCGCATTAAGTTTTTGCTTCAAAACGAGTGCCCATAACCGTCAGAATGTGACTGAACAAGGTTTCACAAGTGACGAGAAAGCAGATAACATAATTGAAGAGAGTAAAGTCTAATTTGGCGATGTAGAAGTGGTTCGGCTATCTAAGATCCGATAAACTGCAGGTTTTGTTGTACTGCAAAATGTGCCGGAGAGTCGTTCCAACTAGCGGTGGGAACACAGCTAACTTGTTTCATCTGAAGAGTTTCCACTCGATAGAATATGCCGAGTCAGAAGATGAAGCACAATAAAGTTTGCGCCAACGTGCCTGAAACAACACCCCCAGCTGTATCAAAAGAGAAACCCATGCAGTAAACGCAGAAGTTTGCAGCAACAAAGTTAAGAGTTTTAGGTTTATTTGACGTTGAGTTCAAAATTTTTTGAAGGCTAAATACAAATAATAATAATTACTGTAAAAAAGTTGTATTTTTTATTTTATTTTTTATTTTTGGTAAGTGTGTGTCATTATCCACAGTGCAACGAGTACTGTATCAATGAGTACTGTATCAATGAGTACTGTATCGACATGGGCTAAAACAGACCTGCTCATTACGTCGATCGCGATCGACCGGTCGATCGCGGAGGCATTACTGGTCGATCGCAGCGTGACATTATTATTTTTTTTTTTTTTCCCACAGCGTGACATTAAAAAATTGTCAGCCAATGAAACATCCCGTTACTTGATTGACATGCAGGGCAACCAATCAGATGACAACTGAAAACATCCCGCCCCTTGATTGACATTCACGGCAACCAATCAGATGAGAGCTTTAGGTCACGCTCATGCAGCTTCTAAAAACAATGGCGCGAAGGTGGAAGTTGAACGCAGCAAAACATACTAAGCGAAAACAATCAGATTTCGGACTGTTCATGGAAAATACGACATCGACTTCCCACCGAAAAGCCAGCTGAGAAAGAGAAAGGTGGAGGAACTAAAATCCCTGTTCGGACAGCAGCAACTTCAAAGCGAAACGCCCCCACCATCTTCCGGGTGAGTGACGCTGTGTTGTTTCTCTGCACGCTTAAACATACTGGTTGGGAGCTGACGTGGCTTTATTATTAAAATCATACGAGACACTTTTCATACAGAATAACCTCCTTGACTACTCTCCGTTCTCTGCACGTTTCCCTGTCCCGCAGCGCGAGCGTTTGCATAACACACTTTCGCGCTGCGTTCAGGGACAGTCGGTAAAATACCACGCTGTAAATCTCTCCGTACCAAAAGAGACATTTTTATGCCTTTGTTCACTAAATTAAACGTGTCCGGAGCCATAACAACCTGCCACAACTGTAGTTATCAACTGGTGGCCTGTGGACCACTTTAGATTTGCTGGAGGGGGCTTTTAGAAATGACATTTATTAAAGTAAAAAATATCTAATGATTTTTTTTTTTACATTTATTAAAGTAAAAGACCAGATTCTTATAAAGAAGGGGGTGGGGATCAGTTTCATTTCATTTCATTTATTCATTTGTATAGCACTTTACACAACCACGGTGATGGTGACTAAAGTGCTTAACAAAAAACAGTGCAGTACAGTAAAAGACAACAGATCAAGAAAACACAACATAATAGCAAAAATAAAACCAGAAATGTCACCACATATTTAATTACTAAAAGCCAGTTGGAATAAAAAAGTCTTAAGCTTCGATTTAAAAAGGCCAAGTTCAGTAATCTGACGTAGCTCAAGCGGGAGCGTATTCCAGAGTAGAGGTGCGGCCGCAGAAAAGGCACGGTCACCCCAACGTTTATATTTTGTCCGTGGAACAGAGAGCAGGAGCTGTGTGACCTCAGAGACCTGGAGCGGGCAGGGAAACTTAACAACTCTGTTATATTTCTACCATATATTTTTAAAATAAAATTTAAAAAATCTATATTGCTGTCACCATCACCCCATTTGGTCCCTACGGTCGACCAGGTGCCCATGGGCACCACGTTGGTGACCCCTGATTTATTACATGTGTTGTGCAATATTTGCTTATTCAGTTATGCAAGGTACATCAACATAGGTACATTGTACATAAAAAGAATCCTTAATACATTTGAAGATAATTATATGTTTTGCATTTTTGTATTGGGTAGATCTTTTGGACTTGTTTTTTTTATAAGTAGCTCGCATGCTGAAAAAGTGTGAGCACCCCTGGGCTAAAAGGTCACTCTGCCAGGAAGAAGCCATTACCCGGTACAGTACTTCAAAAGAAACATAAAAAAGCTGGATTATTATTTGCAAATGCACACGGGGCCAAAGACCTTAATTTTTGGAGACGTCCTGTTGTCTGACGTAACTAAAATGTTTGCGAGGATGTTTTGCTGCAGGAGGAACTGGTGCACTTCACAAAATAAATGGCATCATGAGGAAAAAACATTATGTGGAAATACTGACGCAACATCTCAAGACCTCAGCCAGCAAGTTAAAGCTTGGCCACAAATGGGTCTTCCAAATGGACACTAGCTATGTTTACATGGACATAAGTAAATCGGATTAAACGGCTTTTTGGAAAAAATGCGTCATGTAAACACCCCATTCGGATTATTCTTTGTTGATTCAGCTCAATCTGAGTGAATTTGTAACCAAATGAGACAGGTGGTTTATGCCAATTCATAATCTGGTGTACATGTAAACACTTAATCTGATCATTTTATTCCAATGGTGGAAAACTGACCTGACTGCGCATGTGTGACCTATGTCAACCTCGTGTATTTCCGCCTGGCTAATGCTAATATGTCAGGGAAGCAAAACTGGTCAGTAGCTATGTTTACATGGGCAAAATTTTGTGACCGGATTGAAATGTGCTCTGATTGCATAATTAGATAGTACTGTTTACATGGGCACAATCCGTTCAAGACGAGCGTTTACATTCAACAGGCTTTTTTTCTGACCAGAAGAACAGACATGCGCAGAGTGGTACACTCCCCCTTTACAAAAAAAAACAGAAGAGGAAGTTGCTTTCGTGAAAACCACAGAAGAAGAAGTTACTTCTGGGACAAAAGTAAACAGATGCGCAAAAATTGGACCCAGCCAGATTGTAATGACGGCAATGGAGTTGTTACTGCACTACTGCACTCCCTGATAGAGCTACAGGCAAGCAACGCATGCGTCTTTTCTATTCGCAGTATGAGAGCGTGCTGGGAAAGGAGGGGAGGGGTGCGCTGCCGCGCGCAGCGCACATGCGCAGTCAGGACAGTTTTGCACGGCCCGATAAAAGGAACAGAATATGCGTTTACATGCGCACACATCGGGCTACGGATCAGCGTAAACCACCCGTTTCGAATGGATCGCAAATTAGGTCGGATCACGCCGAATACACAAAAAATAACCCGACCGGGGTGTTTACATGACGCACTTTTGATCCGATCGGCCGTTTGATCCGATTACTTATGTCCATGTAAACATAGCTAGTGAGTGACAACATTTCTACTAGAAACTTTGAAAGGGCTCAAAATTAACCATTACTTGCACTCAAGTTTGTTTGTTTACGTTCCTATCGGGACTTTTTGGCCTGTGGGACCCCGGAAGCAGCTGATGGGTACCAGCAGTCCAAGCGGCATGCAGCTCGGGTAGTCAGTGAGGCAAAAACTCGGGCATGGGAGGAGTTCGGAGAGGCCATGGAGAATGACTTCCGTATGGCTTCGAGGCGATTCTGGTCCACCATCCGGCATCTCAGGGGGGGAAAGCGGTACGCCACCAACACTATTTATAGTGGGGGTGGTGTGCTGCTGACCTCAACTCGGGATGTCGTGGGTCGGTGGGCAGAATACTTCGAAGACCTCCTCAATCCTACTGGCACGTCTTCCACTGAGGAAGCGGAGCCTGGGGACTTTGGGTCGGGCTCTCCAATCTCTGGTGCTGAGGTCACCGAGGTGGTTAAAAAGCTCCTTGGTGGCAGGGCCCCGGGGGTGGATGAGATTCGCCCTGAGTTCCTTAAGGCTCTGGATGTTGTGGGGTTGTGTTGGCTTACACGACTCTGCAATATCGCGTGGACATCGGGGGCAGTTCCCTTGGATTGGCAGACTGGGGTGGTGGTTCCTCTATTCAAAAAGGGGGACCGTAGAGAGTGTTCCAACTATAGAGGGATCACACTCTTAAGCTTCCTTAAAGCTCTGGATGTTGTGGGGTTGTGTTGGCTTACACGACTCTGCAATATCGCGTGGACATCGGGGGCAGTTCCCTTGGATTGGCAGACTGGGGTGGTGGTTCCTCTATTCAAAAAGGGGGACCGTAGAGTGTGTTCCAACTATAGGGGGATCACACTCTTAAGCCTCCCTGGTAAGGTCTATTCAGGGGTTCTGGAGAGGAGGGTCCGTCGGATAGTCGAACCTCGGATTCAGGAGGAGCAGTGTGGTTTTCGTCCTGGTCGTGGAACACTGGACCAGCTCTACACCCTCAACAGGGTCCTGGAGGGTGCGTGGGAGTTTGCCCAACCAGTTTACATGTGCTTTGTGGACTTGGAGAAGGCATTCGACCGCGTCCCTCGGGGGGTTCTGTGGGGGGTACTCCGGGAGTATGGGGTACCAGGCCCTTTGATATGGGCTGTTAGGTCCCTGTACGACCGGTGTCAGAGCTTGGTCCGCATTGCCGGCAGTAAGTCAGGCTCGTTTCCAGTGAGAGTTGGACTCCGCCAAGGTTGCCCTTTGTCACCGATTCTGTTCATAACTTTTATGGACAGAATTTCTAGGCGCAGCCAAGGTGTTGAGAGGATCCGTTTTGGTGGCCTTAGAATCACTTCTCTGTTTTTTGCAGATGATGTGGTCCTATTGGCTTCATCAGGTTGTGATCTACAGCTTTCACTGGAGCGGTTTGCAGCCGAGTGTGACGCGGCCGGGATGAGGATCAGTTCCTCCAAATCCGAGGCCATGGTCTTGAGCCGGAAAAGGGTAGAGTGCCCTCTCCGGGTCGGGGAGGAGGTCCTGCCCCAAGTGGAGGAGTTTAAGTATCTCAGGGTCTTGTTCACGAATGAGGGAAAACTGGAGCGTGAGATCGATAGGCGGATAGGTGCAGCGTCCGCAGTGAAGCGGGCGCTGTACCGGTCTGTCGTGGTGAAGAGAGAGCTGAGTCAAAAGGCAAAGCTCTCAATTTACCGATCGATCTACGTTCCCACCCTCATCTATGGTCATGAGCTTTGGGTTGTGACCGAAAGAACGAGATCTCGGATACAAGCGGCTGAAATGAGTTTTCTCCGCAGGGTGTCTGGACTCTCCCTTATGCCTGGTCCTCACTGAACGCATCCAAAAGCTCCCAACGCACCGTGTTTGCTGCTTGTCAACAGATGTCTGTTTCCACTGCAGACGCGCAGTGGGAGGAGCGTGTGGCTCCCTTCCCGGTCAGATAGTGTTGTTTTGCTGTGCACCGAGCAGATAAAATCAGCTTCACGGGAGCCTTGTTAACACTTGAGTGGGTTTTCTACGAGCCGAACTGCAGCTGCAAAAGTCTTTGTTGAGATTAAAAGTTTTTTTATGTTTGGGTTGATGTACACTCGAGTGGACAGCAGCAACTTTAAAAATGCCAGGTTTTCCTACCGGATGCTGTTTTCGTCCACAGAAAGTCCCGTCGTCGTTGCGTCATCACATAGCAGAGTCTCTCCCGAGTGGTTGCTGCGACGCTACGAGCAGCAGGAAGCAGGCATATTCCTGCTTCCTGCTGCTCTGCCGTTCGGCTGCGCGGCTGCGTGAAAAGGGACTGCCGGGTCCTGCTGCGCTGCTTGAAATGCTGAAGGCGCGCCGCGTCACGTCCCGCTGCTCCAAGATGCGCGGCCCCATAGACTTTCAATGTAAAGTGGCTGCTTCAGCTGCGCGAGATGCGTTTGGTGAGGATTCAGCATTAGAGATAGGGTGAGAAGCTCAGTCATCCGGGAGGGACTCGGAGTAGAGCCGCTGCTTCTCCACATTGAGAGGAGCCAGTTGAGGTGGCTCGGGCATCTGGTTAGGATGCCTCCTGGACGCCTCCCTGGTGAGGTGTTCCGGGCATGTCCCACCGGGAGGAGACCCAGAGGAAGACCCAGGACACGCTGGAGGGACTATGTTTCTCGGCTGGCCTGGGAACGCTTTGGGATTCCCCCAGAGGAGCTGCTCCAAGTGGCTGGGGAGAGGGAAGTCTGGACCTCCTTACTTAGGCTACTACCCCGCGACCCGACCCCGGATAAGCGGAAGAGAATGGATGGCTGGCTAGATGGATAGAACTTCTATGTTCAGTTGTTGAAGTGTGATTGATCAAGAAGTGCATTCCTGCTCCGTGCTGCAGAGCTGCATGAAGGGATAACCTTTTGATGTCCTGCTGCACTTCTCTTCTCTACAATTTAAATTTAAATACTGTAATATTTTAAATAAACAATCCATGCAGCATGGATTGTTTATTTAAAATGTTACAGTACTTAAATTTAAATTGTTTATTTAAGGAGGGAGATTGGGAGTAACAGGTGACGAGTGTGATTGCAGCCTGGTACATGTCAAGACAAAGTTTACTGTACTTGAACTTGGATTACTGTCTCCCTACTTCGCAGTTTTTCACTTATCGTGGGTGGGCAGGGTACGGAACACCCGCGATAAACGAGGGACTACTGTATTGCTGTATGGATTTAGAGCTGGATTTACTGAACACATCAAGCCATAAGATATACTTTTTTTTACAGTATACTACTATGCAAAAACTCAGGACAGTATTACACTTTTATTATTTCATTTTATGCTTATGTTCATTAAATGTTTAGTGTTTTAGTGTTGGTGTAAATTTTCATACTTTTATACTACTATGCAAAAACTCAGGACAGTGTTACACTTTTACTATTTTATGCTTATGTTTATTAAATGTTTCAGTGTTTTAGTGTTTAAATGGTTACTGTTGCACCGAGGGACTGAGAGAAACGCAATTTCAATCCTGTGTATGTCCTGTACATATTGCAGTTCTGACAATAAAGTTGACTTTGATAAACAAACAGAATTATGGAAATCTGAACGTGCTGGGTGGCACGGTGGCACAGTTGGTGGAGCTGCCACCTCCCAGCGAAAAGGTCACCGGTTCAAATCCCAGCCAGGGGGCCATTCTGAGTGGAGTTTGCATGTTCTCTCCATGCATGCGTGGGTTTTCTCCCGGTACTCCGGCTTCCTCCCACAAACCAAAAACATGCATGATAGTCTGACTGGGAACTCTACATTGTCCCCAGGTGTGAGTGAGAGACTGAATGGTTGTTTGTCTCGTTTGTCTCTTTGTGTCCCTGTGATGGACTGGAGACCTGTCCAGGGTGTACCCTGCCTCTCGCATAGTGACTGCTGGACATGGGCATCAGTGACCCGAAACGTAAGAAGTGAGTAAAAGATAATGGATGGATACAGCTGCTGATTATAAAGCTTGTACCGGTACTTACACATTCACAACATTCAGAATGTATTGGGCTAAAACTCTTGTGTCCAACTTGATCTCACCTGCTTAGTGTGTGAGACTCCCTCTCCCCTCGCACCACAGCAGTGTATTTATCCTCCTCAGAGCGATCATCGTTCTCCAGGGCCACGCGGGCTTTGTATATAGAGCTTGCCTCGATCTCCTCTGCCAGCTGGGCAGCACGAGCTTCTCTCTTGAGAAACTCTTCTGAGTCGTCACGCTCCAAAGGGACCCTGAGAAAGAAAGGCAGGAGAGTACCGTAATGGACTGACTACTGTTGTGCAACTCAAACAAGACTGTGGAAACATGACGCAGTCCAAATCAACAACCATGTCAACCATTCAGAACAGACTTTTAACATTTTATACAGTTAGGAGTCAAATATGTGAAATAAGGATTAAAAGGACTAAGTAACAGAGCAAAGCACACAGAAACTTACGTATATGTGGATAGGCTGCTGTCATACGTTGACAAAACTCCATATTTCTCCTCATTGTACTTGAACATGTCGTTGGGATCCCACCCATTTGACTGGTTTTAAAGACAGAAAGCAGCTGAGACAGAGTCTGACAAAAACTCCACAAATAGAGTATCAATGCTTTTTAACACGACAGTACAGTACAGTACTGTCATACTATAAATATTTGTATGAAAACCATCCTCTCTATATCAATGTGTCTGACTGATCTCACCACATCTGTATCCAGAGACTCAAGGCTGTCTGAGTTGTGGGTTTCTCCACCGTCCCAGGGCTCTAGGTCCTTTTCTTTATGTTCGCCATTAATTTTACCGCTCACTGCAGAATCGGTGAAGTTGTCTGTGACATCAAAAAATACACGACGATGTGTGTGCAGCATACAATCACACACAAATAGCTTCATAAGTGGGAGTGGGAATCACTGGTCACCTCAAAATTTGTGATAGGATGCATGTTCCATAATGTTACAATTACAATGCAGCAATTAAGTGACGTTAGAAAATTTGCAAAATGATGAACAAATATGAAAACTAATGCGTGAGAACGTTACAGATCAAGAGTTCTGTCTAAACTTGGCAATGGCCAGATTTCAATGAGAAAGATCCAAGCAGTTACTGTAAACAGTAGTTTTAACCCCTCCTGAAAGGTAAAATACTAAATGTGTAGCAGCTATGAATATGTAAATAGTATAATAAATTGATTTTATTCCCCATACAAATAGACTTTAAGGCAGATATTAGCTTGAGTGTAAAAGTAACCCATGTTATAATAGGTAGGGTCAGTGATTTCAAATATCTAAAGTCTAGTTAAAATAGATGTTTGAAGAATTAATGTGACCATGACAATAGTCTTTGGGTTCTTTCCCCACCAGCAGCACCTGACACGTCAAGTTGTTGCCTAATGGTGCTTTTCCAGTCGGTGTGAATTTTATTTTTTCCAACGTGATGCCTAAAAAAGAAAAACAGCTCTGAGCATCACAGCATCTTTATGTCATCATAGTTTTTTAAAGCATCATTAAGTGGGTTTCCTCTTAATGGTATAGTCATGGGTGATCTCGGCTTTACTGCCAGAACACTTGCATCTGCAAAGTCTGTTTCATTAGAAGGATTTTCAGCTGCAGGATTTGAAGTGAGCAAACTGTAATTCACCTCAAGTCCCAACATTTTGGACAGTAATTTTTTAAGCTAAAATGCAGAACAGGCAACCGTCCAATTTTTTGTTGTTGTTGCAGTGCCGGTACCTAGCCTACGGTAATTGTTTATGCATTTTACAAATTTTTTAATTAACCTTAGCAAACTCATCTTTTGCATCTTTAGCTGGTTAATATTTTGTCAAATTCTGCTAACTAAATATACTGAGTAATGCGCACGACGTCACAAAGTCCTGACGCTGGTAGCAGGGACATCCAATAAGAGTTATTTATCCTATTAATCAAAAAACTCTCAAGGCCCCATTTATATTTGATCTGGAAACGTTTGTGCTTTTTCGATGTTTATTGTGACAAATCAGCATAATTAAAACCTGTTTATATGGATATACCTGTGCTCGAAGCTGCTGTAGTTTTTATGCTGGACAGGGTTGCCAGATAGGAAATAGTACCGTACTGTATATAGTACTCACTTCAAAATTATTGTATTTTGACCAAAACTACTGTATGTGCTGACTGAGGGTGCGCTTTCTCGAAGGGGGAAGGTTGAAAAATGAGGTGTGTGTTGTGCATGTAGAAAGACAGGGACTTGACCCTAAAATGGTTACAATCCAAATAGTGAATACAGGAATGTGCACTTGGACTGAGGATGAAGTTGGGTTGTTCCTACACGCTGAAAAAGGCCGAGTAGCACAAACAGCACTCTACTCGTTAGTGTTGTTAATCTGTGCACGCGTAGAAAAAAGTACCAACTGCAGCCATCCACAATGCTCATCTGCAATTTTAAGGGCTGTCTTTGTGTAAACAAATGGCTAAACTACAGCAAAAAAACTGAAGTTCCACTCAAAAACAGCACCGTATAAACTGGGCTTAATTTTCCCCAAATAGATTGTTAATTTATTTGTTAGATTTAAAAAAGATGACATCAATATTTTGTCAGGGCAGTAGGATCACCGTTTGTGCAGGGAGGGGCTCAGACCTCAGGAGCCTCAGTCATAAACTGTCGCAACAAACGGGCACTCCTGGTGGTTTAACAGGAAAACAAAAATCTAGACATTAATCTTACTTTTTATCAAATTTGGGCTTTGGCTTGAGCTCACATTATTAAGGTAACATGGCCTTTCTGCACTCCCTGACTTTATAATCACCTACATTATACATCGCCATGGCAACAACCAGAGGAGCAATATCCACATGAATAAAAATCAGCATGATGTTGATAATCCATTCTTTCAGCATGCTCATTGTTTTAGTGTACAAGATACCTTTGCTCAACTAAATTATTCACAGCAAACATGCTCAAAGATGACTTCAAATAATTTTTAAAAGGAAAGCTAATCTCATGTTTGCAGAGCTGCCCAAGTTTGCACTTATATTCCCAGACATGGCAACAGACTGTGTACTGTATATAAAGCATACCAGCCACCCGAAGTTTTAAAATACATGCATCCAAACTCATTCAGTAATAAAATGTGTACTGGTATTTAAAAACAGTAAGTTGGCACCTTACACACACTGGGACAACAGGCCTTATTTATATTTTAGGAGGTTGCTGGCATGCTTTACTGTTGAAATTATTTCTGCTGACATACAGGTAATTTGCAATTAAAAATGGGTTAAGTGTAGCGTAAGCAGACATGCATTTAGACTTGCAGTCTAAAAACTTTAGGGCCATGACAAATCAAGCATCCAAGCAAAAAAAAATTTTTTTAAGTTCAAAGTCAAAAGAAAATGTTCAGCATTTAGTTTAAAACTGTTGCTTTCAATGGAATCACACTTGGACTAATCATTTCCATCCAACTTTTATGGCCTAAGGAGTTAAATTTGAAATAAAGAGGTACGTACCGGTACTTTAAATACTGGTATGTAAAAATGAATTATTAAAGCAATGTTGCAATATATTAAAAGAGACTTACCAGTAAGTTTGTTTATAGCCATAAGGAGGGAAAAAACTAAAATTTGAGCTTAATATTAATTGAAATCAGTGTATTAACATGAAATATTTTACACTAATTATTTTATACATCCTCCAACTTACCGGTAAGCCCAAAAAGAGTTACATTTAAACAGTGCTAACTCTAAAAAAATTTTACAGTACAACAAAAACAGAAAATGCTTCCATTGAAAGCAACATCAATTTCAAGAATGACAGAGGCCCTGCTGATAAAATAGGAGCAAGAATGATTTCCATCAGATATTTGATTCTTATTGTCTTTGATTACAAGAAACGCTGAGATGCTCAAATTTTCTCATGAAGTTTGCATTGAAAAGCAGCAATAACTTGTGAGAACAAATTCCTAAATGTTTAGGTTTTATTTCATATTTCTACAAACTACTTAACGTATCTGAATGTGTCAGGAAGGATAAAAACAATAAGTTACCTGAGTCAGAGGAGACTAGACCATTGGAAAGAAGAGACACACAGATGACAAAGTCAGAAGACGGACTGAGAGAACGATGGATGAACATACTAACAGTTGACTATCTTACCAACAAACTATAGATTACACTAAATCTGGAAAATGGTTTTATTTTTCCACAAAGTCTGTCTCTGGTCTAAAGAGAATTTGTAAGGTCAAGGTGAGTTCTATAAAACACTCTCATTCAGCCTTTATTAAGTGCCCTTGCTGCACTTGGGCAACTTTCAGACTAATCAATAGATCAAATTAGTCTTAAATGACTGGACACTCGGAGCAGAAGCACAAGATTTAACTCGTGGCCAAACCTCTGTGACATCAGGACACTGAAGACACAAAATCAATAAAATACACATATGCACTGAAGGGCATTCACTTAGCAGGACAGGGTTAGCATGTGTGTGATAGAAACAAAATAAAATACTGTATGGCGCTGTTATGTTTAAATACAAGGGTAATATAGGTCTTCAGTACCTTTTCTAGCAAAATTAAGGTCCACATCCTTGAAGGTCACCACAACGACATTGGAGGCTTTAAAGGTGATGCTCTCTACAATATCTTCTTTCCTGGGACCTATACTCAGCTCGGAGGTCTTTCTGTGAGCTGCATCCAACACCAGGTCACACTGGGGAACACAGTCATAGAAAAATAAGCTACAACGGAAATATGACATACAACATGAGCCTAAACCCTAAACATGAAAACCGAGAAAGTATGCATGTGGAAAACAGACCATTTATTGACATCTCATCTTATTAGCTTATTTTAAAACCAATAGACAAACTAGCTGAGTGATAAGAACGTCAAGAGAGCTGAAAGAAGTTCAAATGCCCCTTCACAACTTGTTACATATTGTCTTAATAAACTGAAAGTAAAAAGGTCTGCAGCCAAACAGTACAGTGCTGACTTAAGAGACAAGACTCGGACATGTAGTGAACACAGTAACGTGTACATACTGTACTTTAGCCTTTCCGACCATGTTACACACTGCCATAACAAAACCCAAATATGAGGTTTTGTTTTGTTAAAGGGGACCAAATATTCAAAATTCACTTTTTAATGTTTTTTTTACTCAACTTTGGGTATGTACTTCATAAAAAAACAGTCCTAGGGCCAAAAAAATGCACCCAGTGGTTTATTTACTCTAAGTATATTTATTTTTCTTTGATAGAAACGTTTCGTTTTCAAATCCTGCGGTTTGTGACGTCACAAGCCGCAGCCACAACCCACCCCAACCTGAGTCCAGCCCCTCACCTAGCAACCCCTGGTTAGGCTCAACCCACTTCAGTATAAAAGACGTGACGGTTGTTTTTCCTGATTTCATCTCATCTTTTGTTTAAATGTTCTTAATTTCATGTGTACAGCACTTTGTTGCAGCTGTGGTTGTTTTAAATGGCTTTATAAATAAAGTATAATTGTTATTTTTACGTTTTAGTTCAATTTTTAGCGTATTAGCGATCGCTCCCAACGAGCAGCCGGCAGACGGAAAACGAGCAGACCGCCGGCGAAGAGACCATCTGCGGCCGGGAGCTGCTGGGAGCTGATATCTTTTGAGGAGCGTGGGGTCCGGTCAGAGGTTGCCTCATACGGATAAATTAACTGGAAACACTCGGTGAACTTTGTGTATGTGTCTGGACTGTAGCAGAGATCGCTCCCAAAAGCGCCGCATGCAACGAGCGGACCTAAAAGGGCGGAGGAGGAACGAGCTATTTTTAGCCTCGGATTCGGGCTAAAGGGAGCAGATAATGGCGGCGCGCGCAGACGGCTTTCGGTAAGTTATCTTAAGCTAGCACTAACAGTAAGTCAAATGAGTAATAAAAAAGAGCTAATTTTAAAACAACAACAGATTAGAGATACTGGCTGTTACAGAGGGCGTAGTTAATGTAAACAGATCTTTGAAGGGCGTGGCCATGAGAGCTCATTATCATAAACCAGTCGTTCAAAACGAAAGTTAAAAATGGCAGAATTAAAAAGGGTATAATTGATTATCTAAGAATTATTTTGTGTATTAAATTGAATGAACATTGTCTGGATAGCCCACAGACATACCATAAAAATTTAAAAAACCTATCTGTGGTCCCCTTTAACAAATGGGTACCCTGAAAGACTAATTTACTTTACAAGCACCTGTTTACCTTTTAAAGGAGGATATCAGATACAGAAATATAAAATAGTGAGAAAGCACAGAATTCTGTATTTTATGACAATCCTATCAATGACTGCAGTTAAACTCAAGTTCTACCAAAATATCTTGAGAGAACTAATCACTCAAATTACAATGAATTATCTCTCAAAAAATAAATAAATAAAGCAAATATGATTTCCTAAAACAGGGAAGAAGGACTACCTGTAAATCTCTTTCTCTCTCTGCCATAAAAGGAAAGATGAAAAAGCTGATCCTTGTCTGATCCACCTCAGGAATGAAGCTGCTATTACTGAGCGCTGGCATGTGCTGTCACAGTTGAGCTTAAAATGATCTGTGCAGCATGAGTTGCAGGTCTACTCATTGAAAAATAAAAATCATCACACTATGCATGCCCTTACCTCTGGACCATATGTCTTAAATACTCCTTCATATATTTCTCCATTTTTCACTTTCAGCTCACACTTGGACCCCTGTGAACGAATAAGCTGGTGGTTAGTCACTGTATGCAAGTCATACTCAGTCATACTCATTCAACAAAGTGCCCAAATTAAATTCTGAAAATAAGTTCAGAGACCCCATCTGCTATGACGAAGATTAATGATTGATCAATCTTCTCTATGTTGATTCCACCAGCGGTCCCTACTAACAATTGTTTACCGCAGTGTAGACATTTTGAAAACAGCATGTGGTGAAAGACAAACTGCAGTATTACATAGTAATTTAAGCAAGCAAGCAAGCAGCATTTTACCAAAAGGATTTTGTAACCAACCTCTCTGTTAAAACATTTTATAGAATACAAGACAAAAATACCAGAAGGACAAACATATTAGAACTTTAAGACACAAAGGAAACGTACCACCACTGAAGTTAAAACATGGACCATCCTCATATTTGCATACACACCACTGAAAATTACCTAAAGAGGATAAAAAAAACAACAATGATAATGATCCCCGCTAAAAAAAAAAAAGATTGTGCTGAATAAAACCCAAGGCTGTGTGCCACCTATTAGACATCTGTTCCTTTCACAATAACAAACAAAGATGAGAAACATATCTAAATATTGGAACAGAGCTTTCTCCGATGACACTGGCACTGTGGCACAGAACGACCAGAAAGCCTTGAAAATGCCAATTTGTTAAGATACTTAAATTTAACACACAAACAAGGTCTTATGGTCAAGACATACAAAGTATAAGTTTTTTTAACCAACTTGTGGGAGTTAACATGTTACTTACTGCTGCAGAACCTTTACCACTGTGTCTTCCTCTGAAAGAAAAAAAAAAGGCATTTTAGTCAAACTAATATAACAATAAAGTTTTCTCAAGCACATTAGTGCTCAGATTAAATGTCCAAACAAGAGAAAAGTAGATCACTCCAGGCAGTATCAAACCACAGCTGTGAGTGTTAAAAGGGGAAAATAATTTTCAGCTCAATCTACCGGTACCCAATTTATTTAAACTCCAAT
Source organism: Garcialebias charrua (assembly GCA_038048925.1). Classification (NCBI taxonomy): domain Eukaryota; kingdom Metazoa; phylum Chordata; class Actinopteri; order Cyprinodontiformes; family Rivulidae; genus Garcialebias; species Garcialebias charrua. The sequence goes on along the minus strand of JBBPBX010014766.1, from coordinate 197 downwards.
CTAGATACCATTAGCTTTTGTGTGATCTTGCCTTCTGGTGAAATTTTAAACATTTTGGGATGTGTGGTGTAACCACACACTTAAGGATGCCTATGTTGACTTTGTCATTCCTTTCTATTTGAAACAAAAGTATTTTAAAGAGCTAACAAAAAGCTTAATAATTGTTAGATGACAGATTTAACAGATGTACCCTGTCT
>JBBPBX010014765.1:39861-50422 GCA_038048925.1 Garcialebias charrua | reverse complement strand
GAACGGCCCCCCTGATCTGAACCAGAGTGGTGTTCTGTTATTGGACTTCTGTGCTCGTCATGGATTGTCCATAACGAACACCATGTTTAAGCATAAGGGTGTCCATATGTGCTCTTGGCACCAGGACACCCTAGGTCGCAGTTCGATGATCGACTTTGTTGTCGTCTCATCTGATCTGCGGCCGCATGTCTTGGACACTCGGGTGAGGAGAGGGGCGGAGCTGTCAACTGACCACTACCTGGTGGTGAGTTGGCTCCGATGGTGGGGGAGGATGCCGGTCAGACCTGGCAGACCCAAACGTATTGTGAGGGTCTGCTGGGAACGTCTGGCAGAGTCTCCCGTAAGACGGAGCTTTAACTCCCACCTCCGGGAGAGCTTTGAACACGTTCCAAGGGAGGCGGGGGACATGGAGTCCGAGTGGGCCGTGTTCCGCGCCTCTATTGTCGAGGCAGCTTATCGGAGCTGTGGCCGCAAGGTTGTTGGTGCCTGTCGTGGTGGCAACCCTCGAACCCGGTGGTGGACACCGGCAGTGAGGGATGCTGTCAGGCTGAAGAAGGAGTCCTATTGGGCCTTTTTGGCTTGTGGGACCCCGGAAGCAGCTGATAGGTACCGGCAGTCCAAGCGGCATGCGGCTCGGGTGGTTGCTGAGGCAAAAACTCGGGCGTGGGAGGAGTTCGGAGAGGCCATGGAGAATGACTTCCGTACGGCTTCGAGGCGATTCTGGTCCACCATCCGGCGTCTCAGGGGGGGAAAGAGGTACGAGACCAACACCATTTATGGTGGAGGTGGCGTGCTACTGACCTCAACTCGGGATGTTGTGAGTCGGTGGGCGGAATACTTCGAAGACCTCCTCAATCCTACTGGCACGTCTTCCACTGAGGAAGCAGAGCCTGGGGACTTTGGGTCGGGTTCTCCGATCTCTGGTGCTGAGGTCGCCGAGGTGGTTAAAAAGCTCCGCGGTGGCAAGGCTCCGGGGGTGGATGAGATTCGCCCGGAGTTCCTTAGGGCTCTGGATGTTGTAGGGTTGTGTTGGCTTACGCGACTCTGCAATATCGCGTGGACATCGGGGGCAGTTCCCTTGGATTGGCAGACTGGGGTGGTGGTTCCCCTATTCAAAAAGGGGGACCGTAGGGTGTGTTCCAACTATAGGGGGATCACACTCTTAAGCCTCCCTGGTAAGGTCTATTCAGGGGTTCTGGAGAGGAGGGTCCGTCGGATAGTCGAACCTCGGATTCAGGAGGAGCAGTGTGGTTTTCGTCCTGGTCGTGGAACACTGGACCAGCTCTACACCCTCAGCAGGGTCCTGGAGGGTGCGTGGGAGTTTGCCCAACCAGTTTACATGTGCTTTGTGGACTTGGAGAAGGCATTCGACCGCGTCCCTCGGGGGGTTCTGTGGGGGGTACTCCGGGAGTATGGGGTACCAGGCCCTTTGATAAGGGCTGTTAGGTCCCTGTACGACCGGTGTCAGAGCTTGGTCCGCATTGCCGGCAGTAAGTCAGGCTCGTTTCCGGTGAGAGTTGGACTCCGCCAAGGTTGCCCTTTGTCACCGATTCTGTTCATAACTTTTATGGACAGAATTTCTAGGCGCAGCCAAGGTGTTGAGAGGATCCGTTTTGGTGGCCTTAGAATCGCTTCTCTGTTTTTTGCAGATGATGTGGTCCTACTGGCTTCATCAGTTCGTGATTTACAACTTTCACTGGAGCGGTTTGCAGCCGAGTGTGATGCGGCCGGGATGAGGATCAGTTCCTCCAAATCCGAGGCCATGGTCTTGAGCCGGAAAAGGGTAGCATGCCCTCTCCGGGTCGGGGAGGAGGTCCTGCCCCAAGTGGAGGAGTTTAAGTATCTCGGGATCTTGTTCACGAATGAGGGAAAACTGGAGCGTGAGATCGATAGGCGGATAGGTGCAGCGTCCGCAGTGAAGCGGGCGCTGTACCGGTCTGTCGTGGTGAAGAGAGAGCTGAGTCAAAAGGCAAAGCTCTCAATTTACCGATCGATCTACGTTCCCACCCTCATCTATGGTCATGAGCTTTGGGTTATGACCGAAAGAACAAGATCTCGGATACAAGCGGCTGAAATGAGTTTTCTCCGCAGGGTGGCTGGACTCTCCCTTAGAGATAGGGTGAGAAGCTCAGTCATCCGGGAGGGACTCGGAGTAGAGCCGCTGCTTCTCCACATCGAGAGGAGCCAGTTGAGGTGGCTCGGGCATCTGGTTAGGATGCCTCCTGGACGCCTCCCTGGTGAGGTGTTCCGGGCATGTCCCACCGGGAGGAGACCCAGAGGAAGACCCAGGACACGCTGGAGGGACTATGTTTCTCGGCTGGCCTGGGAACGCCTTGGGATTCCCCCGGAGGAGCTGCTCCAAGTGGCTGGGGAGAGGGAAGTCTGGGCCTCCCTACTTAGGCTGCTACCCCCGCGACCCGACCCCGGATAAGCGGAAGAAGATGGATGGATGGATGGATGGATGGATGGGTACAGACAAATATTTATCTGTCTGTAACTACATCAATTGTTTTCCCAAAACTATGACTTAGTATACATGCTTTGCAATCATCACATACAAATAAAACACGAGTTGTTGTCAGTCCACCTCCCAGTCCTGGCACCGAAGCACCAAGTCTCTGGTTTATAATCTGACTAGAGCTTTATTACTTGCAGAGTTCCTCTAAATTTTGTTGATTGCTTCTGGTAGTTTAATCTCTTCAGCAGTTTTTATTGTGGTAGTTAATACTGAAACGAGGCCAGCAAATATTTTGGTAGGCAAGGTGCTCAATGCTGTTGACAGGGCGGGACACCCTCCTTGGATAATGGTAGGGGAAATGCTTTACTCAACGTTTTTGTCATAAGACTACTCGGTTTTATGCATCTTGTCTCAGAACTATATTTTATTTAATGTATGCATTACAATTTCACAGAATGTTACAAATTTATCATTCTGCCAAGCTCCCCAGACATATTTAAAAGAATATTGTCTTGGAATACTCTGCCAACATAAGAATGACAACCAGAGGTGGGTAGGAACCAGTGATGGCATAGTTACATTGAAAAAGTAACTTAGTTAAGTTACTGATTAGTCCTTGGGAAAAGTAACTTAGTTAAGTTACTGATTACTTGATTTGGAAAGTAACTAAGTTAGATTACTAAGTTACTTTATTAGTTACTTTCAGCAGCCGCTGACAAGAACCCTCTGTCACAATACATAAAAAATTTAAATGTTTTAATAAAATAATTACTAATAAATATTCAAAAAACAAAATACAGTAGTCTTTCTTGACTTCACTAAACAAATAATATTTTTACAAAAAAGACTTATAAAATGTTTATTTTGAAAATGTGTCAAGTAAACAATACGTTTGTATGAAAATAAATAAAAGCATGAGCCACTGGCCAAAAGGATGGTCCAGCACAGAAGATCAACATCATCAGGTCAGGACTCTGCAGTCTACACTCATCTCCAGGCCAGCGGTCACTCTTTCAGGGATGAAGATGTTCACATCCTTGATAGAGAGGAACAATGGTTTGAGAGAGGAGTAAAGGAGGCCATCTTTGTGAAAAGAAACCATCCATCATTAAACAGGGTGGAGGCCTCTGGGTTCAACTGTCCCCCTCTTACAATGCTGTTATTGCTAGTATCACTCAGCCCTCTGTGAATAGCAAACAACCATCAGGGTGCTGCTAACTATCCATTGTTAGGCTGATGGTCCGTGAGCAGCTGGTTTCAGCTGTCAGCAGCAAACTGGTTCATCCACTGTGAGAGGGTGCTACAGTATTTATAAGATTGAGATGAATACAGCATCTCAGACTGAGGAAGTCTTTTGGACAAAAGATAAAACGTTTCTACAATTTTTTTTGTTCTGTTTTGTTTTTTGAATGTCCAGAGGACCAGACTTAGCATTTTTAGATTTTTCTACCTGGATTATTGAGCATGCATCAGGGTCATCATCACACGCTTCTTAGCTGCAGGTGGATGTCCCTCAAGAGGAAAAAGACAGCTGCTTCCTCTGTCTCAGACTGGAAATAACACAAACAGGTAAAAAAATAAAAATAGTTAATAAGATTATCATTTTAAATTAAAAAGGTTAATTATTAATAAAAGAACAATACCTCTTCTTGTGGTTGGATCTCTCGGTCATCATCAGGGCAGGGATTTATTCAGCTCCAGGACTTGTTGACATCAGTTTTTTCATAAAGTGATTAACTTTTTGGCTGGTGTTGACATGATGATGGACGTGATGGAAGACGTTTTAGAGACGCTCAGTTAATTTAAAGCCTGCACAGCAACAACAACATTTCAGACGTAGATCCAGAGCTGTAAAATGTCCTACAGTTTGTGTTATTGACTGATCTGACCTACCTGAAGGCTGTTTTAATGCTGCTGCTGCTCTGTTAGCAGTGTTTACAAGCTGCTCCTCGTTCACGTTCGGATCACGTCGTTAAGTCCGTTCAAGTTAGACGTGTTGTCTGCTGCAGATCCAGTCTCCGTGAAACAAAGTCCACACACCGTTTTGGATGTGCGCTCGTGTTTTTAACAAGTCACAACGTTCCCAAACAAACAGGAGACCGCAGCGAGATGCTAAACCTAGCTTAATGCTAACGTGTGCTACAAGACACCGGGCGGTCGCATAGACTGACGTCACTCCTGTCTTTTTTTTTTATCGCTCCCCCCGAGACGCATTGGCGAAATAAAATAAAATTACAGTTCTACAGAAAATGGCAAAAAAGTAACGCACAATAATTTGGAGAGAGTAACTTTAATCTGATTACTGGAGTTTCAAATAGCAACGCGTTAGATTACACGTTACTGAAAAAAGTGGTCCGACCAGAGTAACGCGTTACAAAGTAACGCGTTAGTGACATCACTGGTAGGAACTAGTTACATTTACTCTGTTACATTTACTTAAGTAGCTTTTTGGGAAAATTGTACTTGTGAGAGTAGTTTAAATGTGAAAGACTTATACTTTTACTTGAGTAAATTTTAGGGGAGAAAACCGCAACTTTTACTCAGTTACTATGGGCTTTCTGCCGATCGCTACAGTTACTTTTGTTTCAAGTATGTAAAAACATTCGCAGCAAAATTATTGCGTAACTTATTGTCACCTGACATGTAACCAATAAGTGAAGCCAACCAGTCACATGACCACAACAAACTCTCCGCGCGGGCCATGTTGAGTGACGTCGGAGATTCTGGACCCGGTTGATGAGAGAAAGAAAGATGGACGGTTCGTAAAAGAATGGTGACAGAAGAAGCTGGCGAATTGCTATAGTTCTCATGATTAAGTTAAGAAATACACAGTCCTTTGCTTGATGTGTACTGTACAGTTAGTGCTGTTTATAGGATGTCAAAATGTAAGAAAATGAGTTCCAACATTTACTGGTAGAAACAAAGTTTTGCAGAAAGTCATGTTTATTATTATTTAGCGGAATTATTTGGGCTACAGTTGCCTTTGTGTTTGTTTTTTATTTACAACAATGTAAAATATAAGTGGTTTATTTCTAAATCCTTTTGGCTGGTATTGCCTTTGTGTTTTTATTTATAACAATGTATGTTCAGTCTCATTAAAAGTTATGTTTCCTTGTAAATCCATTTGCATGTTATAATTTAATGACACGAGATGGTACTCCGCAGTTACTCACTACTTGAGTAGGTTATAATCAAAGTACTTTATTACTTTTACTCAAGTAAATTTTTGGATGCCTACTCACTACTTTTACTTGAGTAATATTTGGTTCAAGTAACAATACTTTTACTTGAGTAAATATTTTGAATACTCTACCCACCTCTGATGACAACACAAGGCACATAAACAGTGGAAGATGCTGTCAGGTTGTCAGGGCTGAGAGCGGCTGCTGCTGTTGGAGCCTCTCCCTCTCAACACATTCAGAAAGGTTTGAAGTACACAAACTTTAAGGTCTGCATGTAGGTGTTCCATACATGCAGTCTACCTTATACACCTTATAAAACATAATTCTCTCAACATTTCATTCATTCATTCAACCTTTATTTGTACAGGTTAATCCCATTGAGCCTCGGGGACTCATTTACAAGAGAGACCTGATTTTAACAAAGAGTAATGACAACAGTGGACAACAATAACAATCATAAAAGAGGCATACAAATTATTATAATTTTTTACAAATTAAAATAAAATGGCAACCAAAAGGGCATTCAAAAGGAAAAGGAGCAAAAAAAAGAACAAAAAAAAAAAACGCTATAAGGCGGTGTAGAAAACTAAAAACAGGAACATGTCTGCATTGGTTCCTTCACAGATGTTTGAAGCCACGAGGTCAAGTTCGAGAGCTTCAAATCTTTTTGCAAGATATTCCAGGAAACGGGAGCGGAGTAGGAGAAGGCCCTTTTGTCTCGTTCAGTCTGCAAAGAGGGGACACTGCATGTAATAATGTCCTAAGAGCGCATGCTGTAGCTGCACTCATGCAGAGACATGTAGCAGGAGATGTATGAAGGCAGCAAACCAAGAAGGGATTTAATGATGAAAATGTACCAGTGACAACCTGGCATCACTTTTTGTTTCAGACATCATTAGTGGAATGCAAACAAAACATCTATGCACCATGCTGATTATGATTTACAATTAATTTTGGTTACGTTGTATTGAGGATACAAAAGCAATGATATGCAGAAATGGTTAGATATGGAACGAGACAAAGTGTCTCCTGTTTGTGTTGTAACATAAAATATGTGAGAAAGTTGCTGCTTATTCTGCAACTTTGGAGCAGGTTAGAACAGGTTTTTCTTGGAGACCAAAGGAAACCTTTTTAGAGCTGGTTCAGTTTTAGAGCTTTCTAAGGACCATTTTGCTTTCAACACAACAACAAAACCACCACAGAGTTTTGTTAGACACATTAAGTGTCTTCAAATATACATCGGAACCCCTGATTACAAATAACAAGTGATGCTGCATGTTGTTCAGAGAATCCCACAGGTTTGGAGGAAAGCTGAGTTGTAATCAGATTCAAGGATTCAGTGTTCTTTGTCATATGCACCACATGTGGTACATGTGGTGGAATTAAATTTTGTACACAGGGTCCGAGTTACATCCAACAAAAGTATTAAAATGTAAATGAAAAACGGTAATAAGATCTAAGATATGAACTAAGAAAAACACTAATTAAAAAAGTACACTATGGACTAGTAGCATAGAAAAATACACGGAACAGCAGCATGCACATGAGTCTATGTGAGCAAATGAGGACGAATGAACACAGCAGCATGAAATGGATCAGATAAGAATGTCAGTACATTTTACACTGCATTTACTTAATGTTTGTGCTCATCAGTTCATAAAAGCAAGTGGTATTCCGACGTGCCCCATTGCTGAGGGATTTGAATAGTGAGTGTAGTTTTCAAGATGAGTGTTTTTTTCTGGACTGGAATTGAACAGGGATTGCAAGGTGTTCAATTGGGTAGGAGTTACTCTGGAGAAGAGGGTGAGTTTTTTTATTTGTTTTTGCTTGTTCACTGTGACAGAGTGACGGATCCTGGTGAGCGGAGGGAGCAACTTTATCCTCCTCCTGGAGCAATAGCAGAGCCAGGGGTAGCCAACGATGGCCTTGGCCACCATAGATTTGTCTTGGGTCACCTCAGTATTTTGAGAAAACTATAATATTAAGCAATATAAAAAGTAGGAAGCGTATCTAAAAAAGTTGAGTCTGGTCCTCTGAACATTCAAAAAACAAAACGAAACAAAAAAAGTATAACTGTTTCGCCTTTCATCCGAAAGACTTCTTCAGTCTGAGGAGCTGTATTCACTGAATACAGCTCCTCAGACGCCAACCGTACCTGAACGTAACATCCGCCTTGACGTAAAATACGTGGAGGGGGGGGCGTGAAGGGACAAACTACCTACCACTCGTATTAATGTTTGCTTTCACTCGGACAGAAAAACAAGCCCAAACAAGCGACTTAACGACCAAGATAAGCCCAAGAAACCGCAACCCACGGCTCACCAAATTTAAAAGTGACACGAAAAAAACAAGACCAGTGTTGCTTATAATAAGCGGACTTGGCAACTATGGTATTCAGCTCATTCTTATAAATAGCACCTTCTTGTAGTGGATCAACCAGCTTGCTGCTGACAGCTAGAACCAGCTGCTCACATGATCAAGGAGAACCATCAGCCTAACAATGGATTGTTAGCACCCTGATGGCTGTTTGCTATTCACAGGGAGCTGAGTGATACTAACAATAACAGCATTGTAAAGCTCCCAGTATACTCCCATGCACGTCCGTTCATGCGTACGCATGCGCGTACTGTTCGCAGAGGGTTCAGACATCATACTCAAGTATCCACCCTGAGCAGCTGCAACGCAGCTCCACAGACAAGGAGCGTTTACCTACAGGACAAATTGAGGTCGCCGATTGGTCATTTGCTGGCATGCCTACTGAATTGATTGACAGGTTGAAAAAAAAAAGCACTGGCAGCTCCAGTCGCAGCAGTGTAATATGTTGTTAATAAAAAGTTCTAAAAAAACAACCAAAAAAACTGGGAGCGCTGGTCTTGCAGCCCACACATCAGACCATCACACCAGGAAATCTCCAGAACCTCCCACAGCCACGCTGGACCTGAGTTTAATTCGCTCATGACAAATTTGTTCATTTCTCATCATTTCAGTTATCGAGTCAACAGAGGAGGAAGCGATCACTTGCCTTTTGGCAAAAAACAAACAAAAGAAAAGGCCAGATCAGGGATGAAGAAGGGCAATTTAATACATTCGTGTCGCATACAAAACAGTCCGGCGGCGGGCAGTTTATTGTGCGACAACGCAATTGCGTACGCGGTCGTAAAAATTGAGCTATGCGCATACATGCCCTGCGGGGGTACGCTTGTACCTCTGTGTACGTACGTGCGTACCTCTGCGTACGGACGTATGCAGGAGTATACTGGGGGCTTAAGAGGGGGACAGTTGAACACGGAGGCCTCCACCTCTGTTTAATGATGGACAGTTTCTTTTCACAAAGATGGCCTCCCTTACTTCTCTCTCAAACATCGTTCCTCTCTATCAAGGATGTGAACATCTCCATCCCTGAAAGAGTGACCGCTGGCCTGGAGATGAGTGTAGACCGCAGAGTCCTGGCCTGATGATGTTGATCTTCTGTGCTGGACCATCCTTTTGGCCAGTGGCTGTTTAATTTCCCTGATATAAGACTGATCACAGACTTCCTGACACTGAACAGCATACACAATATTACTCCGTTTGGCCGGGGGACTGCATCTTTGGGATGAACCAGTCTTTGCCTTATTAATGTAGTTTGGGATTTAAAAGCTACTGGGACGTTGTGTTTAGAACATAAACACCTCAGTTTCTCTGAAACTCCCGCAACATATGGAATGACCACTGGTCTGGGTCTGGGTTCCTTCTTTTCACCTGATGGCTGACTGGAGTCCTGTTTGGGTTTCTTCTCTGCTTTCAGGAAGGCCCAGTTAGGATATCCACATTTCTGTAGATCCTGTCTTTTGTGGGATTTCTCTTTCTGCCTGGCTCCTGAGTTAGTGGGGACGCTGTCTGCTTTGTGGTACAGAGTCCTTGATCATGTGAGCAGCAGGTTTTGGCTGTCAGCACAGACTGGTTGATCCACTACGAGAAGGTGCAATTTATAAGACTGAGCTGAATACAGCTCCTCAGACTGAAGAAGTATTTTGTATGAAAGACAAAACGTTTCTAATTTATTATTATTATTATTTTTTTTTTTTTATGTCCAGAGGATCAAACTTAACTTTTTTAGATTTTTTTTCTACCTGGATTATTGTGTATGCATCAGGATACTAGGAAGCATAGTTTCTTCAAATGATTGGGGTGGCTGGTTTCTTCCCATTCTCACATCTGTACTCGCATGGAAGTGAGTACCGGTACCTCATTTATTTCTCAAGTTATCATGCTCACAACATGCATGGATGGACAGATATTTCCAATTTCTCCTTTTCGCTCTGCAATAGGGGACAACACAGCAGTGTGTCCAGATGTCCACTTTCACAAGCTTTTTTCCCTTACTTATACACTGCTGATTTTTAAAGTTGTCGTCCTTGTTTTAAACTTCTTTGAACAATATTTGCATTGCAAACAAATTCAGAGGACCATAACTCTTGAGTTTTTCAGCAGTAAAATACAATACAACATTGTTGTTTCAGCAAAACAAGAATCATACATTTATTAACCCTATATATGTTAAGCTGAACACTCATGATTGTTTTGTCCCTGCTGTAATGAAAAATATTTTGTGTTAATATAAGTGTTCACTGTTGACACTATTTCATCATAATGCACAGTGCAACATGGGTAATAGTCAAAAAATTTTGTATATTTTTATTTTTGATGATGAAACCCCTTAATGTACAGTGTATAGTCTTATTTTGAAATCCCCCTGTTGGCCCGTTGTTTGGAACTTTTTACATCAGCAGAGCATAAAATAAAAAACTAATTTGTTTGCAAAATCAAACTTTTATTTTGATAGCAGCTTTAATTAAGCAATGAAAAGACCTGTAATAAAGTTTTAGTAGTATCAGGTGAAAACTTAAATGAAAAAGGAGCAGACGGCCTTTATATCTCC
>JBBPBX010014765.1:0-30408 GCA_038048925.1 Garcialebias charrua | reverse complement strand
TAAATAAAATTGAAATTAACTAATCTAGACCCCGACACACATACCCTTATCCCCAAATGTGCTGTTGGTGTATGTTGTTCTAAAGTGCACTTGTAAAGGTGTACCTTTAAGACCAATTGTTAGCATGATTAACTCTGTCACTTACAATGTTTCCAAATATCTGGCGTCTGTACTTATCCATTAGTTGGCACTGGCAGCTCAGAACACCACATACAGAACACCATGGACTTTGTAGATAAGGTGCTGTCATCATGGAGACTGATGAAACAATGGTCTCTTTTAATGCCACATCACTCTTTACGTGCATTTCTGCTGATGAGGCAGTAGAGGTGGTCTGTTTAAGGTTAAAATCAGACACCACTCTGAACAGCAGGACCACACTTTCCACAGAGCAACTATGTCAACTCTTGAAACTGTGCCTATGTCAACTATTGAAACTGTGCCTGTAGTCAACCGGTACTTCACATATGGGGAGCAATATTATAGGCAGAAACATGGGTGTGCTATGGGGTCTCCAGTTTCTTCTATTGTTACCAACCTGTACATGGAGGCGATAGAAAAGAGAGCCTTGACATCCTTTTCAGGGAGAGCACCAAGTCATTGGTTCAGGTATGTTGACGACACCTGGGTTAAAATTAAATCTCAGGAAGTCCAACATTTCACTGATCACATTAACTCTGTGGATAAATATACAGTATCAAGTTCACACGAGAAGATGTAAAAAATGGTAGGTTGGCTTTCTTGGACTGTGAGGTCTCAGTTTCTGATAGAGGAAATTTGCAAACTGAGGTGTACCGCAAACCCACTCACACAGACCAGTATTTGCAGTTTGACTCCCATCACCCTCTGGAGCACAAGTTAGGAGTCATCAGGACTCTGTATCACAGAGCAGACAGCATCCCCACTAACTCAGGAGCCAGACAGAAGGAGAAATCACACACAAAACAGGCTCTAGAGAAATGTGGATATCCTAACTGGGCCTTCCTGAAAGCAGAGAAGAAACCCAAACAGGACTCCAGCCAGCCATCAGGTGAAAAGAAGGAACCCAGACCCAGACCAGTGGTCATTCCGTATGTTGCGGGAGTTTCAGAGACATTGAGACGTTTATTTTCTAAACACAACGTCCCAGTGGCTTTTAAACCCCAAAATACATTACGGCAAAGACTGGTTCATCCCAAAGATCCAGTCCCCCGGCACAAACAGAGTAATATTGTGTATGCTGTTCAGTGTCAGGAGGGCTGTGATCAGTCTTATATCGGGGAAACTAAACAGCCACTGGCCAAAAGGATGGCCCAGCACAGAAGATCAACATCATCAGGTCAGGACTCTGCAGTCTACACTCATCTCCAGGCCAGCGGTCACTCTTTCAGGGATGAAGATGTTCACATCCTTGATAGAGAGGAACGATGGTTTGAGAGAGGAGTAAAGGAGGCCATCTTTGTGAAAAGAAACCGTCCATCATTAAACAGGGGTGGAGGCCTCCGGGTTCAACTGTCCCCCTCTTACAATGCTGTTATTGCTAGTATCACTCAGCCCTCTGTGAATAGCAAACAACCATCAGGGTGCTAACGATCCATCGTTAGGCTGATGGTCCTCCTTGATCATGTGAGCAGCTGGTTTCAGGCTGTCATCAGCCAACTGGTTGATCCACTGTGAGAGGGTGCTATTCATAAGACTGAGCAGCTCAGACTGAGGAAGTCTTTTGGATGAAAGACAAAACGTTTCTACAATTTTTTTGCTTTGCTTTGTTTTTTTGAATGTCCAGAGGACCAGACTAAGCTTTTTTAGATTTTTCTACCTGGATTATTGAGCATGCAGGGTATTTAACAACTAACCAAGAACTGAGGGGTAGAGGCAGACGCTGCAGCAAATGGAACAAAACAAAAGTGTTTATGACTGTCCTTTTGTTTTACATATGTCAGTTTTTCTTTGTGGGCTGCAGTAGCTCAGTGGTCAATGTTGTGGTCTCATATTTCCGAGTCTGCAAGTTCGAGCCCAGGCTCTGTCAGGAAGGACATAAAACAATTGTCCTCCCTGCTGAGCAGAACAGCTGAAAGAAAAACAGCTGTCAATATAGGACAGTATACAATGTGCTCTTATTGCACATATTTTGAGGTCTAAGAAACCTAAACTTTTAAAATATTTCTGGAAACCGGGTTGAAGTTTTTTTTTTTGCCTATTTACTGTTTGCTGAGGGTTGCACCTGAAGACATTGATGAAAAGAAATAGCACCTTCAAACATTAGTTATTCACAATTATTTCTATCCTCATCACTCTGTTTATTATGAACCATAGCTAATAAAGAAAACTTAGCTGGAAAATCCCAACAAACAAAATGCACATGTCATTGCTCATGTTTGACCAGCCTTTTTTTGTCACTTAGAAAATTTGACGAGAGCAGCTACAGATTCAGCTTTGGTTTTTGGACACCCCCCTGTTGCTGCAGTAGATTGTGTGGATTAAACTTTGCTCTGAATCTGGGTCAGAGCTGTGTTCACTTTACCAGAATGATAAATGACAAGGATTGTTCTAACAAAGTTGGTCTAATATGGGGGAGAAAAGAAGTTCTTGATGCATGTGTTATGATGCGTAAGCAGTTTTTTATTTTTATTATTTATAATTTAATCTTGAAAATCTACTAATGTATTTCTGAAACTGCCCAGCTAAATTCAGTAAACTAACTCTGGTCTTGCATACCGGTATATTATATTCAATGTTGAGGCAGCTTCTTTTTGCAACAAAATGTTTCAAAGACACCTCTTAAATACAAAACCTGCTTTAGTCATCATTGTAGGATAAGTTAAATATGCAGAAAATTGTGCATTAGTTTCAGCAGGTGCAACATTATTCTCCCTTGTATAAATAGAAACAAACATGATGAAAAGTACAAGCATTTCAAGGTTCAAGGTTATTTATTGTCTTTTGTAACATGTGGGACAAGGTGGAATGAAATTGTGTACCCAAGGTCCCAGTTACACCCCAAAATAGCCAAAAAATATAAAGTATAAAAAGAAAGAGTATACAAGGATCTAAAACAAAAGCTAAACAATAATGTAAAATATGGTGTATTAAACAATAGCCTGAACATGAGTCTGTAGTGAGTAGATGGGTATGCATACTGCAGCTTAAAGGCAAGAGATCAGCAGCATGGATAACCAGTAGCACAGATAAAATGACATCACCAACTAAAGTGGCATTACATTGATTTTTTTTAGTGATTTTTCTGGTTAGGAGTCTAACAGCCTCAAGGTAGAAAATGTTCCTCAAGGCCGGCGCAGAGCTCCGCGGTTGTCCGAACGGAGCTCGACGCGCGCATTGTGTGCGCGCGCGTTCATTGGCACAGCTCTTTTCTCGTTCTCGGTCCTGATCCTTGTTGTAATATGAGCAGCTGCGCACGGAGGGGACTCAACTGAGGTCGCTGATTGGTCACTTGCTGACACGCCTACTGAAATGATTGACAGCTCATGAGACACGAGTGCTGGCTTTGGTCCAGACGAACAGCTGTTTGCTCCGCTGCTGCGCGGCGGTCTTTTATCACTTTATATGTTATATAAACTTCTAAAAAATAAAAATAAAAACAGGGAGCGCTATTCCAGCAGCCCATAGCCAACCAGGAAATACTTAAAACCTCCCGCTGCCAGGTAGGACATGAATTCATTCATTTCATTCATGGAGTGAACGGAGGATGAAGCGATTACTTGACTTTAGGCAAAAAAACAAAAGAAAAGGCCCGATCAGCGATAAAGAAGAGGAATTTAATTCATTTGTGTAACATACAAAACAGTCCGGCGCCGGGGAAGTTTATGGTCAGACACCGCGCAAGCGTGCGCGGTCGTAAAATTGGAGCTTGGCGCGTTCGCGCGAGCGTTCAAAGGCTTGTACAAGCGGCGCACGCACGGCGCTCACACAGCGGGGCGCCGCGCTCGCTCGAGCGCGGAGCTCTGCGCCGGCCTTCAGTCTAGTGCACATATGTCAGAGTCCCGGCCCGCGGGCCAGATCCGGACCGCAAATTAAATATTTAAGGGCCCCCTGAATGATATTTAATTACTATTAGAAATAGCCCGCAGGCCACAGCCGCCCGCTGGTGTTTTGCACGCACCAAAACTACATTCCCCACAATGCAACGGTAGCAGGGGTTGGGCCAATCCAATCCGGAGTTGTGTCTCGAACCCAGAAGAAGAAGACCCGCCTCACTTCACATTCAGGAAATCCAGTTACTTGGCCAGCTCCAGCGTGTGTGGGGGAGTAGCACTGTAGCTAACAGCTAGCCAACCTTTTATCGTAATATGTCCGCTGTGTGGAAGTATTTTACACTACCACCGCAAGACAGCAACGTGCAATGTCTGCAGAGCCATAGCGCCACAGGTTAGGTCAGGTCAGGTTAGTTTTACGTTGGACATTCGAGCTCCGGGGCTTCAGCGGGACGCCACTCTTGCTGAACCGAAACAGGGAGACCGACAGCGGTCAGCTGCGTCTAGTCCTACCCACTGTCCTAACCGTCTCGTATGATGGGACAAGCGGAGAGCGGCTGACCGGATTGAACAAGAAAAACACACCGCTGAAGCCCCGGAGCTCAAATGTTCACCGAGAAGTTGCTAAACTTCATCATAATTAATGACCAACAGCTATCAGCTGAAGAAAATGAAGGATTTCGCAGCTTGATACTTGCAGCAAACAGTAACAATCATAAAAAAGCATATTAATTGAAAATCATAAGAAAACTGTATTAAAAAAACACGAAACATAAACAGCTACATTATCAAATAATGTAAAATACTAAAATCAGGAACATGTCTGTGCTGATTTATGCCAAGAACTTAGCAGATGTAAAGCTATTTAATATTTTATTTACCTGTAATTAATTAATTTATTCATTCGTTTAAAAGAGACAAAACAAACAGCTGCATTATCAAACAATGCAAAATACTAAAAGCAGGAACATGTCTGTGTTGATTTATGCCAAGAACTTAGCAGATGTAAAGCTATTTAACATTGTGTTTAATTCATTTATTCATTCAAGAGACAAAATAAAACAAAATAATCAAAAAGAAAACACAATGAAAAGAGTGCAAAAAGAAGAAAAAAAAATCTTATTTCACCCCCTTATAATAAACATTGAACCAACATTGGCTTGTAGCAAAACATTTTTGTGGCCCTCGGTGTATTTGACTTTGACACCCCTGGTCTAGTGGCTCTACACTTAATGCTCCTCAACCTCCTTCCTGAGGGGAGTGGGGCAAAAAGTGTGTGTGCTGGGTGAGTGAGGTCCTTCATGATGCAGGTGGCCCTCTTCCTGTATCTGGAGGTGTAGATGTCTGTGATGGGGAGGCTGATTCCAACAGACTTCTGTGCAACCTTCACCACTCTCTGCAGATTTTTTCTTCCTGCATCTGTGCAGCCTCCATGCCACACGTTGATGCTGGAGCACAGGATGCTCTCCACTGCACACCTGTAGAAGGAGGTGAGGACTGAGCTTCGCAGTCCAGCTCCTCTCAGCCGCCTGAGAAAGTAGAGTCACTGATGAGCTTTCTTTATCAGGCTGGTGTTTTTGCCCCAGATGAGGTTATCTTCCAGGTGCTCACCCAAATACTTGTAGCTGGAGACCACTTTCACCGCAGATCCTCCTATGTTCAGAGTGGTGAGGGGGCTGGGGGTAGGTGTGTTTGCTCCTTCTGAAGTCTACGTCCATCTCCTTTTTCTTCTTCACATTGATGTGAAGGTTGTTCTTCCTGCACCCGCTCTCCAGGCGTTCCACATCCAGCCTGTAGTCTGACTCATTTCAGCACCTGTCCCATTTTATTGGTTCGTCTTATTTTCCATCAGTTCATTGTAATAACCTCAAGCGATCAGACTTAAAGAGGCAGTGGGAATTCAGCTCACAATGACCTGGACAGAATTGTCTTGACCTCACTTTTTTTTTGTCACCAAATTCATTCATTCATTCAACCTTTATTTAGTCAGGTAAATCTTTTGAACCTCATGGGCTCATTTACGAAAGCGACCTGCTAAAACTAAAGAACAATGAACAGCAGTGATAGAATTTCATTAAACAATAAACAAACAAACAATAAACAATAGAAAACAAAAAGAGAGAAAAAAACAAAATATATATATATATTTTTTTTAACAAAGTATCAAAAAACTAGCAAAACATTATAAGGTAGACGTATAAAATCAAAGACAGGAACAAATCTGCATTGGTTTTTGCCAGGATTCCAACAGATTCTGAAAACCATTTAGAGAAGTCAAGGTCGAGAGCTTCAGATCTTTTTGTAAGATATTCCATGAAGCAGGAGCAGAATAGGAGAAGGCCCTTTTTCCAAGTTCAGTCCTCACTGACGGAACACTGCAGGTAATCATGTCCTGAGAGCGCACACTGTAGCTGCACTCACGCAAAGACATGTAGGAGGAGATGTATGAGGGCAGCAGACCAAGAAGTGATTTAAAGATGAAAATATGAAAGATGAAAATATGCAATACAACAATAAATATCAACAACAAACATGGGAAGTGGATTTCACCAAGTGAGTAAAATGTTTTCTTGTAAAAACACAAGGTTAAAGCTGTAGGCTTAGCCATCTTTTTGATTTCTAAATATCATTTGAACATCAAATGGCTCATTGGACAAAAGTGGAACTGTGATGATTTTTCTCAGTATGAGCATTTGAAATAATTTTTTTACTGTGTTTTAGGTAAAAGGCTGTGTTGTAGTTTTGAAATGAGTATGGCACCAATTACTTTAAAAAATCTCCTGAAGAACCCATTAAAAGGCCATTTGCTTTCACAAATGAGTTTCTTTTTAAAAGTCAAAAGGAGGTAAGGAGGCTGGCCTTTGCTAGGTACCTGTTTGTTTCTAATTGGTAAGCTTCACACACCTGAGTAGGCACCACTCTACATCCAGCTGTTGTTAATGTCTTCGGTTTAGAGAATGACTGACATGTTGCTATTCTCCTGCATGGTAAATATTAGGCTCATTCAAAGGACAATTCTGCAAAATGCCTGCACAGACCAGTCCTGTGAAAATGTTTAATATTGTGACTGACCTCTTGGCAGAGAATAGAAAAGTGCAGGAAACGAACTTTAGGGTACTAACACAATTACCTGCAAAATGACAGTATAATATTAGGACTACTTGTGCTGATAATGTGTCAAATGAAGTGTCGTAGAGTACCTTGAGTTTTGGCATACATTAGTTAGGACGTTCACAAAGCAAATCATTAAGCAATAAAGTTTTTCCTGAGTCTCAATGGGCCTTTCAGTTGATGCACTCATGTAAGCGTGAAGTGAAGGCATTTCCTCATTTGTCAGACATGTTTACATTTTTCCTCTTCGTCTCTTAGTTTCTTTCTAAATTTTTGAGTTTGTTTTTAAATAATGGAGCATACGTGTGAAATCCATTTTAAAATCCAAATAAAAAGAATCACATGATCATACAGTTTATGAAATTAGTCAATGAGTTATTAACTATTTACTGAATTTTGTTTTTATTTATGCGAGGAATCAATTATAAATTAATTTGTTTATGGCATGTCTGTTTTTGGAACTTTTAATACCTTAAAATCCCCTTCTGCTTTGTAATCCTGGAAATCTTATATGTGTGTTGAGCTGAAAGTTCAGAGGGGTGCAAAACACTCAACCAATGGAGAGAAGTCAGGGTCATTACATCTGTAATAAAAAAAAACTGTTTATTCTTCTTCTGAGAACTCCTAATAGATTCATAACAAGACCTTTTCTACTTTTTAGTGTTTTGTGAGGTATATCTTTTTTTATTCATATGTAGAGATATTTTTATAGTCCTATTTTTTTCCCTACACTTTGAATAAAGACAAAATACTAAAATGTGAAAATACTTTCCAACAAAATTATTTTAAGTTACAGTTTTTCTATTTTTCAAAAACATTTTTTTTTCTCCTAAAATAAATGAAAAAAAAAAAAAACTTTTGATCTTCAAAGGAGTGGGCTAAGGTAAGAAAGTTGGCTACAGCTTATTTTGTACCAACTTTCTGTTTAAATGCATATTTAAATGCAGAAGTCTTGTAGAAATGGTCATGTGGAGACAAACAGAACCTTATGTTTTGACTCAAATATGTCGACAAAATGTTTTAATTGTATTCATTTGTGTTAATTTGTTTATCATGTTTTTAGGGATACATTGCATCCATTTAACTCCAAAATGCAGATGAAGAAGAGATTTTTTTGGTTAGGTTTGTTTTAGCTGAACTCTTAGGTTCTATTTTCTTAACCGTCTAGCCCACAATTGTTGGTAATCGTGATTTTCTAATTCTTGAGTTATGTGGATGTTATTTATTTGCCAGTATCTTTGTTTAACATTGTCTCTCTGTTGATTAGCAACAATCATCTCATTTTTGTTACATTGTAAAAACCAAACCTGATCATAAAATTGAATATTACAGGCAGTAAAACACGCATTCAAAAACAGATGAGTTCCTTCAGTAACTGATTTTCATACACACACGGGGCCTGGGTAACACCTGGCCAATTGAATCAAATACTTTACATCCCATAGCAGTTGTCTCTCTGCTCTGTCATCAGCGTTATTTCTGAGAAAAGCTGACACAAGCAGAACATAAGGTAATAACATTGTTTAATGGGCTATAAAAACAAACACCATTCACACAGCTTCACATTGAGTGACAAATGAACTAACTTACTTAGAATAGCAGCATGTGGCAAGCTGGGTACAAATGCCATTATGACCACGCCTTTATTATTGCCCATCTTGCACCACAATAATGAAACATGCCATTCACTTACTAGTAACAATGTAAATTGTTCCATGTCCAAATAGTTTACAACTTTTATCTTCTAATTTATTTTGTGGTGTTTTGACTATTTTAAGTATGTTTGATAAAAGCAACATTTTCAGGAAGCAGAATAAAAGTAACAAAAAGTAACTCCTTCAGTAAGAACTATCTTGATTGTTGCATGATAAATCACTCATGGACTATATCACATCTGTGTAAAATTCAACCCGACAAAGTTATAAAGAATAAAACAGCAATGATAATGTTGTTATGAATGACACTTAATTCAGGAAAAGATGAATGGAACCAAAGAGATAACACATAATAATAATAATATAATAAACTTTATTTGTATAGCACCTTCCTACAATGCCTTGCATAAGGTGCTTAACAGGATAAAAAGATGAATAAACTGGAACAATAAATCAATGAAAATAGAATAAGAAACAACAGCAATAAAAGAAGGCAATGGAAATAAAAAATGCTACATACTAAAATAACACAAGTAATAAAAGTTACACACTGAAAGCTTTTTTGAACAAGTGGAAATAAAAAGGCAATGGAAATAAAAAATGCTACATATTAAAATACCAAAAGTAATAAAAGTTACACACTGAAAGCTTTTTTGAACAAGTGGGTCTTCAGTCTGGTTTTGAACAGAGTCAGATCAGAGGTGGCACGCAGCTCAAGGGGGAGGCTGTTCCAGGCTTTTGGGCCGGCAACAGAAAATGACCGGTCTCCCCATTGTTTGTACCTTGAGCGAGGCACCTCCAGCAGGTGTTGACTGGCAGATCGTAAATCTCTGCCGGGCTGATGGGCTTTCAAAAGTTCTGAGATGTACAGAGGAGCAAGTCCATTCAGAGCTTTGAAAACAAACAGGAGCAGCTTGAACTGTATCCTGAACTGAACCGGGAGCCAGTGTAGAGAGGACAGGACAGGAGTGATGTGTTCATATTTTCGTGTGTTGGTCAAAAAGCGCGCGGCAGAGTTCTGTACAAGCTGTAAACGGGAGATGGAGGATTGATTAATACCAACATACAAAGCATTACAATAATCAAGTCTGGAGGTCACAAAGGCATGGATGGCCTTCTCTAGATCACCACGGCTGAGAAATGACTTGACTTTGGAGAGCAGACGGAGCTGGAAAAAGCTGGTCTTGACAACAGAACTGATCTGTTTATCAAGCTTTAAGTTGGAGTCAAGCTGCACTCCAAGATTTCTGACCACCGGGTTGAAGTGGGGGAGGGGAAAACCAACACGGACTGGGAAGGATGTTGCTCGTGTCATCAGGTGCACCAAATAAAATGCATTCAGTTTTATCTGTGTTTAGGTGGAGTTTACATAAGAACTGCTACATGTGGAATTGTGTACTCATCAGCACTAATTTAATTGTTTCAGTTTGAGTCTGTTTTGCAGTTGTGCTTTGAGTAAAAGTGAAACCCTATCAGGCTCTATTCTGATGAATTCTACAAGATATTCATTCATTCATTCAACCTTTATTTATACAGGCTAGCCTCGTTGAGTCACGGGGACTCATTTACAAGAGGGACCTGTCTCACTCACACCAAACAACCATCCACTCTCACACTCACACCTAGGTCAATTTAGAGTCACCAATCAGCCTAACAAGCATGTTTTTTGGTCTGTGGGAGGAAACCGGAGTACCCGGAGGAAACCCACGCATGCACGGGGAGAACATGCAAACTCCACCCAGAAAGGCCCCGGACCGGGATTTGAACCGGCAACCTTCTCACTGAGAGGCAGCAGCTCTACCAGTTGTGCCACCGTGCTGCCCAACTTTACACATACTTTACAAATGTCTAAAATTCATCCACCCATCCATCCATTATCTGCCATTACCTTATTGAAGCGGCTGTGGCTGAGTGGTTAGAGCAGTCGTCATCATCGTCACCATCAGTGTATGAATGTGATATAGAGCACTGATTATTCTCTGTACAGTAGAGTGTTGTATGAATGGGTAAATGAGGGCATATATTGTAGTGTGAACATTTTAACATATGGAAAAGTTGTTTAACTTCCATAATTCCATTCAAAAAGTTAATATTTTATAGATGATAAATTCAGGGCCTGCAATTCAAATGATTTCAAGTATTTACTTGTTTATTTTTACATAATTTGGCACATCCAGCTCATGAAACCCATGAAAACAGGAATTCAAAAAAGTAGAATACTGTGGAGAAATAACCCCAAATTTTGCAGGGCATGAATGTTTTAAACTAAGTGTAACACACTAATAATTTACTAAATTCAAAGCACCTGCACAGTTCCATTATCAGTCAGTCACTCGGTGCAACACTATTGCTATGGGAAATTGCACCCCGCGCGATTACCTGAAGGAATACATTCACGACTTTACGGCAGGGGGCGTCAGCGTCACCCCAGAAACCCCGCCCTCTGGGTACTTAAGACGCGGACGCCCATCCTACGTCTTCTTATTGCCCTTCACCTCGCTTAAACCTGAACTTCTCTTCTCTTCGTGGGACTTCTCTGTTGTTCATCGCTCGACCAGAGGTGAGCTCGCTCCCTACGCAGAGCATACAGAAATTTTTTCCTGCGCATTGCTGGGCTAGCGAAAGCTAGTCCGGCACATTTTTTCCTTAACCCCGAAGTTTTCTTATCTTCTCTCCACAGACTGCTTCGCTCGACGGCGCTAACTGCGTCACATCGCTACCTTGCTAAGTCGTAGCAGGCTAGCCAGCGAAAGCGACGCGGCAAAGGAGACGTCTCGAAAGAGAATTTTGGAAAGACTTGCTTGTCTTCTCTCGGACATGGCTCCAGAGAAAGGAAAGCGAAAGCCGAGACTTCTGAAAAAAGCTAGCAGGACGGCGAGCCCGACCTCACGTGCCTGCCCCAGTGGATACGGTTTTTACCTCTCGGCGACAGACACCCACGAGGCCTGTCCTGTCTGCCTGGGAATGCTACACGCGAGAATGGCGCTGGATACGACTGATTCATGCCCGCATTGCAGCCAGATGCTGGAGGCGGTACGGAAGCACCGAGTGGACTTTGTGGCAGAAGCCATGGCACCAACAAACCTAGACCTCACTGAGACTCTCACTCCCATGCCGGAGCTCGAGAGCATGGTTTTGGAGGACAGCACCCGAGTCGAATGGGGTGACAACCCAGATGTGGCGGCTCCTATCGGGGACTCGACAGCCGACTTTGACACTCGAGGCATGATGAACGCGGATGAGATCTCGCTAACAGCCTCAGGTGAATTTTCTGGTGACGAAGCTGACAACGAGTGCGACGGGGAGGAGGGGGACCTCTCTCTTACCCCGGCGCCTGTACTCCCGGAGACTGACACTTCGATCCCTGCTCTGTTCGATTTGTGCCGGAGAGCGGCGGACACGCTGCAGATCCCGTGGCCCGAACCTCCACCTTGTCAAAAAGTCACGAGGTTGGCAGGAAATTATTTCTATGCAAAACAGCAATCTACAACGAGGCACAGGATGCCCATCTTCCCGGATTTCCTCACAGAGCTGACTCGCACCTGGCCTGAGCCCAGGGCTCCTATGTTGCTCCCGCTCTCACAGTTCCTTGACGTGGCTGGGGTGGAAGTAGCAGGAATAGCCAACGTGCCACAAATGGAGGACACGCTGGCATCTCATTTGGCCCCCAGGTCTTCTGGAACAAAACCGACTCTGCCCAGTAGGGCCTGTCGAGCCTCAGCTACTCAGCTCGAGAAATGCTACAGGGCTCAGGGCCTCGCAGCGCGCGCGATGAACGCGTCCGCGATGATGCAAGCGTACCTGGCTGAAAAACTGCAGGAGCTCCAGGTGACGACAGACAAGCAGGCTGCCACCGAAGTACTGGAGGAAACCCACAGGGTGACAGACTTTGTGCTCCGAATGATGGGGACAGCAGCCATCGCGCAGGGCAGAGGCATGGCCGAGGTGGTCATTGCACAACGCCATCTGTGGATGACCCTAACAGACCTCCCGGAGGGACAACAGATTCATTTTCTGCACCACTCGATAGAACCGACGGGACTGTTTGGAAAAGCTCTGGACCGGATTCAGACAAGGCTTGAACAGAGGCGCAAACAGGCTGAAGCCTTCCGGGAAGGCATGCCCAGGAGAGCTTTTGCCCCCCCAGGGAGACAGCAGGGAACAAGCCCGTGCAGCCTCGGCACGCTCAACCACTCGTAATCCACAGCAAAAGAGGCCAGCGCACGAGGGGGAGCACCGGCAAAGACCTCCCCGTCGGGCCCGCCACAAGCCAGTCATTCCTGGAGTAGGAACAGGTTCGTTCCCCACCAGGCGGTCCAACAAAAGACCTCCTCTGCAAGTCGGGACACAAGACAGAAGCGTGCCTGATGAAGCGGGCCCTTTGCTTAACTTTACAGGCTTGCCCGCCCACGTGGTACGGGACCTGAACCTTGCATGTCCAGATTTTATTTGTAAAAACGTACAAAAAGCTGGTGACTTTGTTATACGCACAAAACATGGTTGTTCTGCTGTGAGTGACATAAAGTCAGAGATGTTGTTGCACAAAAACACGAATAAAACTCAAAGAACGGTTTCACCCTGTTTCTTGACTCAAAAAAAAAAAAACACAGCAACATCAACAACACGGCTCCCCCCCCCGATACCGATCGCTATAAAGGGAGGAGGGCGGTCCCCCCCTCCCTCGCGGCTCATGGGGTATTAGCTCAGACAATAAACCCCAGCAGGTGGCCTCGAGGCTGTCTGCAGCAGACAGACCTAGAGGCATCTGCAAACAGGTACACCGGCACCCACGGGGCCAGGTGAGGAGAGTCACGTCTTTTAACTCCCACCCTGTCGGAACCCACAGGACCGACAATACACAAATTCATCAAGTCTGCAACACGTCCGCACGCCAGGAGGGCGTGCCGAGAGAACTTGGTAACTTTCTGTTATGGCTACCAGTCGTTTTTCAACGGATGTCAGCAATGAGTAACGGGGGGGTGGGGGCACAGCAAAGGCCCACAGAGCCGGGCCAGACTCACATTCTGACAAAGGAAACAACAATGATGCTGCTGTTTTTGTAAACAAACGTTACAAAGCAGGGAATGCACCAGGGCGGAACCAAAATCCCCTTCATCCCCAAAAGGGTCTGGACTTAATGCCATCAGACAGGCTTATAGGTGATCAGCAGAAAAATGTTTTTACTGCAGCTTTACACCCTTGCACTGAAACTAACTTTCCATCTTACACGGAGAGCAGACCATGCACAAACAGTGCATCTGCAGCATGTGACAGTGCTCGTTGTACCGAGTCAGCTCTGCCTTTAAATGACATCCCCTCACCAGGGGTAACACAACCCCCTAGGGTTTTGCCAAGCCCCAGAGTAATGGTGGGGCCGGAGGCTCATGAACCAGACCCGATCATGGAACGGACTGGAGTCAGGAGGTCTGCTCACATACAAAACAGGCACCGCCTCCGTCTCGTGTCTCTCCCAAAGAGGAGAAAAAACAAACATTCTGGCTCACGTTTATCCAACAGGGACGGTGCGTTGCTCCTGTCCCCCATCACTCCCGGTCCGGGTGGCGTGGGGGTACATTTACAGGAAGGCCCCCTCCCTAATATAACTGGCCCCCAAGGGGTCACGGGGCCTAGGGCCCTTGGAGATGGGCTTACTCCAGGAACATGGGCATCTGGCCCTCTGCAGGGACCTGCTACATCACCAACAAGAACAGCCTCTCCGCTCACGCCCAGGACTGTGGCAACCTGCAGCTTGGCTGCTGAAAGGGACAAACTGATGGCCTCAGGCCTCCCCAGCAATGTGGTAAATACCATACAAGGGGAAGAGCTGTTTCGACACAGACTCTCTATGCTCGTAAATGGTGTGTTTTTGAAGCTTGGTGCATGGAAAGGAATATTGTTCCTTATTCCTATGACCTGGTCCAGTTTCTTAACTTTCTACAGGACTTGCTAGAGAAAGGCAGCTCCTTTTCTACAATTAAGGTGTTTCTGTCAGCCATCTCTGCATGCCATGAGGGCTGGGGGGGGCAAGACGCCCGGCGCATACCCTCTCATGATAATGTTCATGAAGGGCGTACTGAGGAAGAGACCGCCCAGCAGCACTTTGACCCCTGAGTGGGATCTTCAATTGGTCCTGAGTGCTCTCTGTGAGCCCCCATTTGAACCCTTAAGCAATACTAAGATAGATTTGTTATCTTATAAGACCGCTTTACTCCTGGCTCTGTGCTCGGCAAAACATTTAGGTGACCTCCATGCTCTGTCTGTGCACCCAATGGGTACAAAGTTTGCCCCTGACGGGTCAAAGGTCAACCTAAGGCCTAACCCTGCATACGTCCCAAAGGTCTTGACTTTGAATCCCAGAAGTTTGGACTTTGAGCTCTCTTCTTTTCCTCCTGCTCCTGTCTTCACTCAGGAACAGAGGAAACTGCGGGCACTCTGCCCTGTTAGGGCCTTAAGTGCTTACATTGAGAAAACAGCTGATTGGAGGAAAACAAACCAGCTGTGTTTGTGTGTTTTACAGCCCCTGCTACTGGTAGGGCACTGTCAAAGCAGCGCCTCTCACACTGGGTAACGAAGGCCATTAAGAGGGCGTACAGTAGCAAGGGTCAACAGGTGCCCTCTGGGGTACGTGCCCATTCTACCCAAGGCTTGGCAACCTCGTGGTCACTGTTCAAGGACGTGCAAGTTGCAGACATCTACGCGGCTGCGAACTGGAGCTCAACGAACATGTTTGCAAAACATTACAGTTTGGACGCTACTATATGTGACGTCACTAAGGCTGTCCTCTCTAACACACAGTAGAGAGCAACCAAGTGATGCCTTATGTATAAAGGCAGACGTTCACACAAGCATGCATTTTACTGAGCATTTCAAGGGCGTGAATGAATTACGTTCCCATAGCAATAGTGTTGCACTGAGTGACTTACTGATAAGGGAACTGAAAGTTATGCACCATAACTCATGTTCCCTGAAGGAAGGGAACGAGGTGCAACACAGTTGGCCCTTTTCATTGCTGAAAGCTCGGTGAAGTGCATTTTGGAGGACATAAGATGGGCGTCCGCGTCTTAAGTACCCAGAGGGCGGGGTCTCTGGGGTGACGCTGACGTCCCCTACCGTAAAGGTGAGAATGTATTCCTTCAGGTAATCGTGCGGGGGCGCAAATTCCCATAGCAATAGTGTTACACCTCGTTCCCTTCCTTTAGGGAACATGAGTTATGGTGCATAACTTTCAGGTTCCCTTATCAGTCTTGTCACTCGGTGCAACATATTACTATTGGAAATTGCGCCCGCGCATTTTTACCTGAAGGAATACAATCCCGCCTTTACGGCAGGGGTGTCAGCGTTGCACCAGAGGCCACGCCCTCTGGGTACTTAAGCCGATGACGCCCATCCATCGATCTCTTATTGCCCTTCACCTCACTTAAAGTGAAACTAAACCCAGGTTGAGACGGTAACTCCTCCTTCCAAAATCTCCCTGAAAATGGGCGTGTCGAGAGACAAGGAGGGGTGGAGGTAGAGTTGTGCTTTTGTTCACGCCTCCACCTGCAACAACCTAAAACAAATTAAACCTCTAGCCAACAACATACACCAAGCAACAACAAAGAATAAACATGTAGATGTATTTATCCATTCCACCCATTCCATCCAAAACCAAAGGCCTAAAAAAATGAAAATGAAAAGAAAAATAAAACCGCTTGTCAGGAGTGAAATGCAGCACTTCCATATAAGGTATGCACTTCTCATCTCTGCAGGGGATTGGCTCTGCTTGAACCACCTGTGTGACATCACACATGAGCAGACATGTCACACATGAGCGTTTGCACAAATAAGAAAATTAAGGTGTAATCCACCAGTTCAACCCATAGAACTACCGTAAACACATTTTTAGACCAAATATTGCCAAATATTGCCAATTTACACAGATATGCACAATTATGTGAGAATAAACACAGCCATAGTGCTAGATAACATTTTAAACACATTTTAGGGAGTTAATCAGCTAAAAAAAAGTTAATTTTGGGTTTAGTCGCACTTTAAACCTGAACTCTCTCTCTTCGCGGGACTTCTCTGTTGCTTCATCGCTCGACCAGAGGTGAGCTTGCTCCCTACACAGAGCGTACAGAGAATTATTCCTGCGTACTGCTGGGCTAGCGAAAGCTAGCCCGGCACATTTTTCCTTAACCTCAAAGTTTTTTCTTCTCCTCTTTCCGCAGACTGCTTCGCTCGACGGCGCAAACTGCGTCACACCGCTACCTCTGCTAACTCATAGCAAGGCTAGCCAGCGAAAGCGACGCGACGGAGGAGACGTCTCAAATCAGAAGAAAAAGGATCTTGGACGGACTCGCTCGTCTTATCTCGGACATGCCTCCGGAGAAAGGAAAGCGAAAGACAAGACTTCCAAAAAAGGCCAGCAGAGCGGCGAGTCCGAGTCGCGCGCCTTCCCTAGTGGATGCGGTTTTTCCCTCTCAGCGACGGACACCCATGAGGCCTGTCCCGTCTGCTTGGGTATACTGCACGCGAACATGGGGCTGGATGCACCCGACTTTTGCCCACACTGCAGCCAGATGCTGGAGGCGGTGAGGAGGCACCGGGCGGACTTCGTCACCAAGGCTATGGGGGCTGCGGCGGGGCCGGCAGACCCGGACACCACTGAGCCTCTGACTCCCACGCCGGAGCTCGAGAGCATGGCTTTGGATGACAGCACCCGAGTCGAATGGGGCGACAGCCCAGATGTGCTGGCCCCCATGGTGGACTTAACTGTCGACTTTGACACTCGAGGCATGATGAACGAGGACGAGATCTCGATTTCAGCCTCAGGTGAATTTTCTGCGGACGAGGCCGACGTCGGGTACGGGGAACAGGGAGAAGACCTCTCCCGCACCCCGGTACCTGTGCTCCCTAAGACGGACTTTTCCATCCCTGCTCTGTTCGACTTGTGTCACAGAGCAGCGGACGCGCTGCAATTCCATGGCCGGAGCCTCCACCTCGTCAACAAGTCACGAGGTTGGCAGGAAATTATTTTTATTCAAAGCAGCAGGTCGCCACGAGGCAAAGGATGCCCATCTTCCCGGACTTCCTCACAGAGCTGACTCGCACTTGGTCTCAGCCCAGGACGCCTATGCTGTTGCCGCTCTCACAGTTTCTCAACATGGACGGGATGAATGAGGTAGGAATAGCCAACGTGCCTCAAATTGAGGACACGTTGGCGTCTCATCTGGCTTCCAAGTCATCCGGGACAAAACCAACTCTCCCCATCAAAGCCTGTCGAGCCTCGGCTTCTCTGCTCGAGAAGTGCTACAGGGCTCAGGGCCTTGCAGCGCACGCGATGAACGCGTCTGCAATGATGCAAGCTTACCTGGCTGAAAAACTATAGGAGCTCCAGGTAACGACAGACAAGCAAGCTGCCGCCGAGCTGCTGGATGAAGCCCGTAGGGCAACAGACTTTGTGCTCCGCATGATGGGGACAGCAGATGTTGCTCAGGGCAGGGGAATGGCTGAAGTGGTCATCGAAATACGCCATCTGTGGATGACCCTGACTGACCTCCCGGAGGGACAGAAAATTCATTTTCTCCACCATTCAATAGAACCGACGGGGCTTTTTGGAAAAGCGCTCAATTGAATTCAGACCAGGCTGGACCAGAGGCGCAAACAGGCTGAAGCTCTCCGGGTGGGCATCCCCAGGAGAACCTTCGCCCCTTCCACCCCCCCAGGGAATCAGCTGGGAGCAGAGCCCCGCAGCCTCAACACCACTCAGCCACACGTGCCCCACCGCAAAAGCAGCCGACGTACGAGGTCGAGCAACGGCAGAGACCACCGCCGGCTCAACCTCGGACTGAACACACCTGGAGTAAGAACAGATTTGTTCCCCGTCAGGCAGACCAGTACAGAACCTCCTCGGCAAAATGGGATACCAAACAGAAGCGTGCCTGATGAACCAGGTCCGCTTCATAACTTTACACGATCACCCGCCCACGCGGTACGGGAAATGATCTTTTCACGTCCAGACTTTGTTTGTAGCACGGTACAAAAAGCTGGTGATTCTGTTTTAGACACAAATCATGTTCTTTCTGCTGTGAGTGACATAAAGCCAAATATGTCGTTACACATAAGCACGAATAAAGTTAAAAAAACAGACTCTGTTTTCTTGACTCAAAAACAAAAACAACAACAACAAACACAGTAACATCAGCAGAACAGTCCCCTCTGTTCTCCCAGCCGACATAAAGGGCGGGGGCCATCTTCCCCCCCTCCCTCACGGCTCACGGGGTGTTAGCCTAATTGATAAACCCCAGCAGGGCGCCTCTGCTATGTCTGCAACAGACAAGCACAGAGGCGCCTGCGAACAGGCCCGTGTCTCCTCACAGAGGCAGGTGAGCGGTGTCACGTGTTCCATCCCCCGCTCCGTTCTAAACCAACGAGCCGGGAATACACGAATCAACCAAACCCGTGACACGTCCGCGCTCCAGGGATGCGCGCCGACAGAATCTGATGATCCACCTTCCTGGCCACTCATTCATCGAATGCCGGTAAGGGACGGGGGGTCGCAACAGAAGCCCGTAGGCCAACACCAGTGTCACACATTCATTCTAATGCTGAAGTTGTCCCATTGTTTTCAATGGGAGACGTGTCATGCTTAAACAGTGATTCTGCAGCGTGTGACCGCGCTCACTGTGCTGACCCAAACAGGGAACGGGCTGGAGTCAGGAGATCTGCTCGTTTACAAAATGTGCATCCCCCCAATCCATGACCCCCAACAAAAGGAGGAAAAGTAGGCACTCTGTTCAGCCTTTGTCTAATAATGACAGCAGATCTTCTCTGCTTCCAAACACTCTTGGTCAGAATAGTATGGAGGTACGTCTGTGGGAAGGTCCTCTTCCTAACCTGGTTGACCTTCAAAGGACCACTGAAATCACGGTCTCTGAGAGAGAGCTGGTTCCACCACCTGCTCCCTCTATGGACCATCTACGTCACCAGAAGGAACAGTTTCGCCAATTAGGCTGAGAACTACGGCTAATTTTAGCTTGGTGGCGGAGAAGAACAGACTGATGGCCTCAGGCCTGCCAGAGAATGTGGTAAAAACCATTCAAAATGCACGTGCTATGTCAACACAGTCTCTCTATGCACGTAAATTGCATATTTTTGAAGCTTGGTGCACAGAAAGAAATATTATTTCTTATTCTTTTGACCTGGGTCAGCTCCTCACCTTTCTTTAGGACTTGCTTGAGAAAGGTCGCTCTTTCTCAACGATTAAGGTGTTCCTATCTGCAATTTCAGCTTGTCACGAAGGTTGGGGAAGCAGGACACCTGGCGCGCATCCGCTCATAATAAGATTTATGAAGGGCGTGCTAAGGAGGAGGTCCCCCAGCAGGATTTTGACCCCTGGATGGGATCTTAGCATGGTCTTGGGGGCTCTCTGTGATCCCCCATTCGAACCACTGAGCGACATTAAGATAGACTTATTAGTCTTATTATCTTACAATACCGCTCTTCTCCTGGCTCTTTGCTCGGCAAAATGTGTAGGTGACCTTCACGCTTTGTCCGTACATCCAATGTGCACCAGGTTCGCCCCTGATGGGTCAAAGGTCACCCTAAGGCCTAATCCTGCATATATTCCCAAAGTTTTGACTTTAAACCACAGAAGTCTGGACTTTGAACTCTCTTCTTTTCCTCCTGCTCCTGTCCTCACTCAGGAACAGGAAAGGCTGAAGGCTCTCTGCCCCATGAGAGCTTTAAGTACTTGCATAAAGAGAACAGCCGAATGGAGAAAAACAAATCAACTGTTTGTGTGCTTTGCTGCACCAGCTACGGGTAAGGCCCTATCAAAACAGTGCCTCTCACACTGGGTGACTGAGGCCATTAAAAGGGCGTACAGTAGCAAAGGTCAACAAGTACCCTCTGGAGTGTGTACCCACTCTACTCGGGGCTTGGCCACCTCATGGTCACTGTTCAAGGGTGTACCAGTTGCAGATATCTGTGCTACTGCGAACTGGAGTTCAATGAACACGTTTGCAAAGCATTACAGTTTGGATGTTACTGCGTGTGATGTCACTCAGGCTGTCCTTTCTAACACACAGTAGAAAGCGACCTTGAGATACCTATTGGATAAAGGCGGACGTTCACACTAGGATGCATTTTACTGAGCATTTCAAGGGCGTGAATGAATTACGTTCCCATAGTGATATGTTGCACCGAGTGACAAGACTGATAAGGGAACTGAAAGTTATGCACCATAACTCATGTTCCCTGAAGGAAGGGAACGAGGTGCAACATACCTGGCCCTTTCAATGCTGAAAGCTCAGTGAAGTGCATTCTGGAGATCGATGGATGGGCGTCAGCGGCTTAAGTACCCAGAGGGCATGGCCTCTGGCGCAACGCTGACACCCCTGCCGTAAAGGCGTGATTGTATTCCTTCAGGTAAAACTGTGCGGGCGCAATTTCCCATAGTGATATGTTGCACCTCGTTCCCTTCCTTCAGGGAACATGAGTTATGGTGCATAACTTTCAGTTTCCCCGGGTGTCATTAAATTGCTTCAGTTTGGTTCAACTGTCTTTGTTAGGTTAAATATGGGGAAGACTGCAGACATAACTGGCCAGAAGACCATCATTATCCTCCATAGGATGGGTAATCCACAAAAGTTCATAGATAAGTAGGCTGGCTGTGCACAGAGTGCCGTGTCCAAGCATATCAATGGAAATTCTAGTGGAAGGGCAAAATGTGGCAGGAGAAGATGCACCAGCAAAAGAGATGACCTTGGTCTTCAGCGGATTATCAAACAGAGAAGATTTCAGAATCTGCCAGAAAACAAGAGTGGAATGAGGCGGGAGTCACAGCTTCAAAAACCACCACATTTAAATGCATCTGGGAAATGGGATACAACGCTCAGGTTCCTTGGGTCAATCCACGTCAGAAACTGAGCCAACATAGCAAGCGTCTCAACTGGGCCAAGGAGAAGAAGGGCTGGACCGTTGGTCAGTGGTCCAAGGTCTTCTTTTCCTATGAAAGTAAAGTGTGCCTTTAATTTGGAAATCAAGGTCTGAGGGTTTAGAGGAAGGAAGGGTGAGGAACAGAACCCATACTGCTTTAGGTCCAGTGTGAAATATCCACAGTGAGTCATGATTTGGGGTGCAATGTCCGGTGCAGGTGATGTAAACTCTGCTTTCTTAAATCCAAGGTTACCACCGCAACAGTCTACCAGAATGTTTTAGAGGACTTCATGATTCCTAATGCTGAGGATCTGTATGGAGATGCAGCTTTCATCTTCCAGCAGGACCTGGGGCCTCATGTACAAAGACTTGCGTGGATTTCCTACTGAAAAGTGACGTACGGTCAAATCCAGAAAAGTGTGTACGCACAAAAAAATCCAGATGTATCAAACCGTGCGTACACCTGAATCCACGCACATTCCTTTTGTACATCACAACCAACGTGGAACTGAGCGCACGTGAGACACCTCCCCTGACACGCCTTCATTTACATATGTTAAACAGATGCAAATTACTTCCTGCATGTGTGAAGGACATGTTTGTTTGATCCCTGCGCGATCAGAAATGATTTCTAGATTCAGGAAAATAATGAATTTAATATAATATGAGTGAGGAAAGAAATCCCAAGTAAGAATAGTAATAAAATGTTTTTATCACGCAAAGAACGAGTGATGTGTGTCGGTGTTTGTGTGTGCGCGCAGCTGCTTTGGTGCGCAACCGGCTCATCCATTCATTCTGAGTGGAAATATTAACTTTGCGCACGAGTTTATTACCATGATTACTGTAAACACAGAGGAACTTACTTGGATGTTTGGTAGAACATAGATCTTTGTTTATTTAATAGCTGATATGAAGAAACGAGTCTGTGCGCCAGTGGAGAGTTTTCATGACATGACGTGATGTTGGAGTCTCCAAACGCTGCGCGCGCCGCAGCCTTGTGCGCAGTCTGTTTGTCTGTGAAGCCTTTACTCTCCTACAAGTTATATATGGTGTACTTTCACGTGTCATTTTGGAGAAATCTACAATAAACGCAGATAATGAAACACCTCCACTGCCGTGTAACACCGGCGAGGGTGCGCGCGCTCCAAAGCGCAACCACTCAGCCTTTGGAATCATATGGATGAGACCATTCCATTGGACATGAATCGGCTTTGTGTGGACTGGACTGCACAGTCCCGATCGACCTGCCAGCTCCCTCAGGAAAGCTCGGGAACAGTTTGATCGCTGCTTCTGCATGTGCACGCGTGATGCACGGCTCCTGTGTTGCTCCAGAGCGCAGCAGTGCCAAACTGAAAAATGATTATTTCTGAAAACGGCTGATAAGCCATATCCTAGATCAGCAAATTATATCTGTTTATAAATAAATGCTCTGCGTGTTACACTATTTATTACATCCTCTAATAATAATAATAATAATAATGAATTCAATTTATAACGCACTTTTCATTAATGAAAGTCTCAAAGTGCTACAAGGTGCAACAGAATTAAATGTCAATAAAACAATTAATAAAACAATTAAAATCAGCAACAGTATCAGCTAAGATCAAAAGTAGAATCATGAGGAGGCAGAGTATGCTCGGTTGAAAAGAAAGGTCTTCAAGCCGCTCTTAAAGTCAACCACAGACTGTGGGGCTTCAGTTTCTCTGAATCACCTGTAAGTGTCGCCAAAGGAACAAGAACCACAGAAACGTGCGTACGCCAGCAGGGGAGCTGGCGTGGAAATGTACTTGGATGCGCACATATTCACGTTCAGTTCAGTTTTGATACATACGGGGTTTTGCGTGGATAGTGACGTATGCAAGGTTTTTGTGCGCACGCACGGTTGATACATGAGGCCCCTGGCCCTTGCCCATGCCACCAGAAACACCAAAACCTGGTTTGATTCCCATACCATCAAAGTTCACATCACAGCCAGTCAACTCGCTGGACCTAAACCCCATTGAGAATTTATGGGGTATTCTCAAGAGGAAAATGACCAGACCCAACAACAAAGAAGAGCTGACAGCAAGCATCAAGTCAAAGTCAAAGTCAACTTTATTGTCAGAACTGCAATATGTACAGGACATACACAGGATTGAAATTGCGTTTCTCTCAGTCCCTCGGTGCAACAGTAACCATCTAAACACTAAAACATTTAATAAACATAAGCATAAAATAGTAAAAGTGTAACACTGTCCTGAGTTTTTTCATAATAGTATAAAAGTATGAAAATTTACACCAACACTGAAACACCAAACACCCCTGAAACACCAAACACCCAATGAACATAAGCATAAAATGAAATAATAAAAGTGTAATACTGTCCTGAGTTTTTGCATAGTAGTATAAAAAGTATAAAAAGTATATCTATAAAATAAACTGAAGGTTCTAGCATTGACATTTGCAAAGAGTGGCACAGCAGCATATAAGTTAATGTACACAGTATATGTATGAGGTAGTTGATGTTGGTATAGAGGCAAAGTGGCATATGCAGTGAGGCACATAAGGCACATTTGGCATCCTTAGATAAGGCTAGTCAGAGAATGCTGTATATGTATCTGCAGTAGTGTAGATAAAAGTAGTGTAAATGTAAACAGTAGTAATAAATGTAAAGCAGTAGTAATAAATGTAAACCGTATTAATAAATGTAAACAGTGAATGTAAACAGTAGTATGACTATAGGCAGTAATGTAATACAAACATTAGTGCAAATATGAGAAGTAGTGCAAACTGAATGAGTACATGACCGAGAGTTTAGTGAATAACCCGTTTGATGACACAGGGTCCAGTGTTAAAAACTTTGTGTTGAGTGGTAATGTGTGAGAAAGTTTTTTGTGTTAAGGCAGTTCAAATGGGAGGGGAGGCAGAGCAGGCAGAGTGTTTAGCATTCTGACTGCCTGATGAACAGAGCTGTCTCTCAGTCTGCTGGTTCGAGCCTGGAGACTCCTCAGTCTCCTCCCTGATGGCAGCAGTCTAAAGCGGCTGTGTAGTGGGTGTGTGGGATCACCTGCCATGCAGTGGGCTTTCCGAGTGAGGCGTTTGCTGTGTAAGTCCTGCAGTGAGGGGAAGGAGGTGCCGACGATCTTCTCAGCTGCTCTCACGATGCGCTGGAGGCTCTTGCGGCAGGATGCAGTACATGCACCAAACCACACAGTGATGCAGCTGGTCAGGACACTTTCTATGGCACCTCTGTAGAAGGTGCACATGATGGGGGTTGAAGCTCCAGCCCTTTTCAGCTTGCGGAGAAAGTAGAGGCGCTGGTGAGCCTTCTTGGCCAGTGCTGCAGTGTTCCTGCTCCAGGACAGGTCCTTTGAGACGTGCACTCCCAGGAACTTGGTGCTGTCCACTCTCTCCACTGCGGTGCTGTTGATGGTCAGAGGGGCATGTTGTGCATCCCTCTTCCTGAAGTCCACGACAATCTCCTTTGTCTTCTCCACGTTGAGAGTGAGATTGTTGTGTCCGCACCACAAGGCCAAGCGGCTCACCTCGTTCCTGTAGTCCGTCTCATCGTTGTTGCTGATGAGACCTACCACTGTTGTGTCGTCCGCAAACTTGATGAAGTGGTTGGAGCTGTACGATGGTGTGCAGTCGTGTGTTAGCAGGGTGAATAGAAGGGGGCTCAGCACACATCCTTGTGGGGCCCCTGTGTTCAATGTGATGGTGCTAGATGTGTTACTCCCGATCCGTACTGTCTGTGGTCTCCCGGTCAGGAAGTCTAGCAGCCAGTTACACATTGAGGTGTTCAGCCCCAGACTGTCCAGTTTATGGATGAGCTGTTGGGGGATGATGGTGTTGAATGCCGAGCTGAAGTCGATGAACAGCATTCTAACATAAGAGTCCTTCGTGTCCAGATGTGTGAGAGCTGTGTGGAGGGCAGAGGAGATGGCATCGTCGGTTGAGCGATTAGGAAATTAAGGAAATCTGGGCTTCGATAACACCCAGGCAATGCCACAGGCTGATTGCCTCAATCCCACGTCACAGCAAGGCAGTGATTAAGGCAAAGGGATTCCCAACTAAGTATTCAAGACTGACATATCGTTTTGAAAGTAACATATTTTGATTGATTTGTTGTGATCCTACTTTCTTTCTTTTTTCTGCAAAATCTGAGAAGTAGTCTGGGCTGATTTCTCCACAGTATTCTAATTTTTTGAATTCCTGTTTTTGTGGGTTTCATGAGCTGGAAGCCCAAATTATGTAAAATAAACAAGTTAATATTGCGAGTCCTGAATCTATCATCTATTACAGCTTAACATTTTGAATGGAATTATGGAAGTTAAACAACTTTTCCATGATAGTAAAAAAATTTGGAAAGGGTCTGTATAATTTAAGTCCATTTACCATTTACCATGTTCCAAAGTTGTGTCTCATGGGAAGCAGCTTGAGCAGGAAGTCCAGACAAGTCTTTCTACATCCACCTCTTCCAGCTCTTTTGGGAAGATTCCAAGGCATTCCATGGCCAGGCAAGACATAGTCTCTCCTGCATGTCCTGGGTATTCTTTGGGATATCCTCCCAGTTAAGCATGCTTGGAACCCTTCCCCAGGGAGGCATCCAGGGGACATCCATGGCAGATGCTCAAACTACCTCAACTGACTCCTCCTGATGTGGAGGAGCAGTGGCTCTACTCAGAGTCACTCCTGCATAAACAAACTAAAAGAGTCTGCAATACTGTGGAAACTGCATTGATCTGTTTGTCTATGTCATTACCCAGTTTCTTTCTTGTGAACAAAACCAGACATATTTAAACTCCTGCACTTGAGGCACCTCACTTCCAAGCTTAAGAGGGAAGTTGATCCTTTCACAACTAAGAACAATTTCTCAGATTTTGAGGAGATGATCATCATCTCAGCTTCTTCTGACTTGGCTGCAAACTGCTCCATTGAGAGCTGTAGATCATGACACAGTGATGCCACTTGGGCCACATCATCTACAAAAGCAGCTCAAGGCCACTGAACCAGACTCCTCCTTCCTCAAGGTTATGCTGAGAAATTCAGTCCATATAAGTTATGAACAGAATCAATGACCTCCAGCAGCCATAGCAAAGTCTGTATGCATTACCTCCATCAATGCGAACAGACCCTTACACCATTTGTATCCAGACTGAATGGCTCATTGCAACATATCTCCAATCCCATACTCACGGAACACCACCCCACAATGTTTCTAGAGGAACATGTCCAAATGCCGTCTCTGAGTCCACAAAACACATGTAGACCAGTTGGGAAAAATCCTATGCCCCTTTGAGAACCCACGTAAAGGTAAAGAACAGGTCCAATGTTTCATGACCAGAATGGAACTTTCCTTGTTCCTCCTAATTTCTAACGGCTACATTTTGTAAGCTTGCATCTAAAATAAATGTCTATAATCAATAATCCATATTGTTGGGGAATTTCTACCAAATATGAAGGAAGTCAAATGACATTCCACATTGTGCCACCATCTAGACAATTTGTGTGCTGTGTGCAGTATTTATTTTTTTGTTTTGATTTCATAAAAAAAAACACTAGATAAAACTAACACTAATCAACATGTTATTTTTCTTACATGTACATATTGTACTTGCCAGACAGGTCTTAGCTTGGTATTTAATAGTATTAGTGATTCACACAAGGCAAGACAAAGGAACATTGGGCCTCATGCAAGAACATGTTCGTATTTTTATCCTAAATTTCTCTTACTTTTGTTCGTACGAAGCGTTCGTACGAACATGCCACGTCAGATTCAGCAAACTCTTCTATCCTCAGGAAAAGTGTGTAAATGAGTTGCGTAAATATGATGAATCCCACCTGTTCTAACCACCTGCGCGTGCACGCGGAGAGGTTATTTACATAATTCCCACCCCTCAAAACACCATATAAGGCTACGTTTCCTGCCTCAGACGTGTCCATTCATTCAAAATCAAGAAGTAAAAAGAAGAACTCTACGCGTTTGGAGATTGAAGTTCTGCTCTCAGTCGCGCTGTGGTGCACCGCTACACCCCCCCCGCAAGTGTCGGATGGTCAAATATTTTTAATATTAGTGTAAACAACTGTGTTACATTATAGTTTCACTTATTCAGAAGAGCTGTGGCGCACCGCTACCCCCCCACCCCCGCAAGTGTCGGATGCCTCAGACAGCAGGAAGTGTCCATTCATTCAAAATCAAGAAGTAAAAGGAAGAACTTTACACGTTCGGAGATTGAAGTTCTGCTCTGTTCTGGACCCCCCCCCCGCAAGTGTCGGATGTGTCTTTGAACAAAAGCATTTTAAAATGTCTCGAAACTACAGTTAACTTCATATTAATATTAGTGCATGTTGTGTCTCCCGTGGGTCGTACAGTATCAGATATCAAGAATAAATGGTTTGATCTGACAATGGCTTCAAAGAAACGTCTCGCCGCAGCACGGTGCTCTATGACAGGAGGTGGTTACCGAGATGGATGGAAAAATAAATGCCATGCGCACCTTGCGCAAGACGCGTGCCAACAGCATGCGTGTTCAAGCTGTGATAAAGCCGAGGACCCACTCAAACGTGCGGCGCGCACGGACCATCCCCGGGGCACGGGCGCCACGCGCGGGGGCGCACGGTGGTCGGCGTGGGGCGCGGGGGCAGGGGGGGGGTTGAAGCCGCTTTATTTTAATTTAACCAATTTGTGTCGTTGCATTTAATTTTTTTAAACTCAGAATATTTTCTAAATAACGAAATATGAGTTATTAGTGAAGGAAATCCGTCTGGATGACAGCAGACCGACTGCTCCTAAAATATACGACAGCTCTGGACCACACGTAAATTTTGTTCGTATCTGAAAAAAATCTTAGGATACGAAAACATT
Organism: Garcialebias charrua; assembly: GCA_038048925.1. NCBI lineage: Eukaryota > Metazoa > Chordata > Actinopteri > Cyprinodontiformes > Rivulidae > Garcialebias > Garcialebias charrua. The sequence continues at coordinate 1,903 of JBBPBX010014765.1, read as the reverse complement.
GTTGAATGCCACAAATGATCCTAAATCACTCGTATGCACAGTTTAAGAACAAATCTGTGCGTACGAACGGTTCTTGCATGAGGCCCAATGATTCCACAGTTTTTCAGTAATTATTCCCATACCATTAAACCCCACCCACCCCAAACACTCAAGACTTTTTGTCTTTAAAAGTCAGACATGATAAATTAATTGAGACAGCTGCAGTACTTTTTTTAGACAAACATACAAAACAAGAAACCTAATTAACAACAAAACCCCAATTTGATGAGCTTTCTTTGCCAAACTCAGCAGGCACAGCATCTGCAACATAGTGATGAATTGAGCATTGAAAAATTTGCCTTTCAGCACTGAAAGGAATTGCTGAATAGCAGCACTTGAAACTGTCAGCATTTCTACTTGTAAAACAATCATTTAACTCACAATGGACTGTGGTCAAGTAACTCTTAACAGTGCATGAAGAAGTACAAGTTTAGACTTTATTCATATCTGGCAAAGTAGTTCTTATAAAAACACATTTTGATCTTTTTTTGTACGTTTTGATGTTCATATCTCATGAACTTAAAACAGGAAGGTTTTTTACATTTGCACTTAAAGAATTATATATTTTTTGTCCCTAAAATGCTTTCTCATTAAACCCCACTGCCCCTGTTCTCTCCAACCATATTCAGTTTCCTTGAGGGAACTAAAAGGGATGGGTTTTGTTAAACTAATGATGAGGAAAACGTCACATCTGGCAGTGAGTAAGCATACAGAAGCACCAGACAGAAATAACTGCTGTAGCATTCAGAAGGCTTAATTTATGGGAAATGGTTTGCATCAGTGCTGACCTTTCCCATACCAAACCTAAACTCACAATTCACAGATAGAGGCCTACATAAAAAAAGACTCTTTCTTTTTTTAAATAACAATGCACAGTTTTTAAAGCAATGTTGTACATAGGATATTACATTAAGCTGTTTATCATAAGCAGTTGTATTAATATCAACAAAAGTAAAAGCCAAGGCAGGGTTACAATGGTTGTTTATAGGCAATGTGTGAATAAATATTTTTTTCAATCACACAGTAAAAATCATGTGCACATATGGTTTTGAAAAGTTTTCTTAAATGTGGTTTCCTATACATTCAAAAATTTGTTATAGATAATAAAAATGGAAACTCCATCCATTCATCCATCATCTTTTACCCACTTCTTCCTTTCCGGGCTGCAGGGGTCACTTGTGCCCATGTCCAGCCATCTCTGTGTGAAAGGCAGGGGACACCCTGGACAGGTCTCCAGTCCATCACAGGGACACAGAGACAAACAAAACAACCATACACTCTCTCATACACTCTCTCAAAATGAAACTTTCATATATTTTAGATTCATTGCACACCAACTGAAATATTTCAGGTCTTGTATTGTTTTAATACTGATGATTTTGGCATACAGCTCATGAAAACCCAAAATTCCTATCTCAAAAAATTAGCAGATCATGAAAAGGTTATCTAAACGAGCTATTAACCTTATCATCTGAATCAACAAATTAACTCTAAACACCTGCAAAAGATTCCTGAGGCTTTTAAAAACTCCCAGCCTGGTTTCATTACTCAAAACTGCAATCATGGGCAGTGTTTTTCAACCACTGTTCCACGGCACACTAGTGTGCCACGAGTGATCGTCAGGTGTGCCGTGGAAATTATCCAATTTCACTTAACTGGTCTAAAAAGATTTTTTGAAAATGAATTACTGTAATTATCTAATAATATGCCATTTTCGAGTGTCTATGCTGTAGTATGTCTAGCGGCGTAATCATGTAATTTCCTTATTGCTAGATAGATGGCAGTATGGAACATAGCATTGTACATTAAAACAAGAAAAGTAGTGATGCATGAACGTGACATGTAGCAGTGACAGCATTGCATT